>APFE030054500.1:183182-228223 GCA_000404065.3 Pinus taeda
TAAATCTGCAAAGATGCTAAGAACAGCCCTTTGGAATGTGGCCGGAGCATTACATAATCCAAAAGGTAAGACTCGATAAGCGAACGTTCCCCAGGGGCAAGTAAAGGTAGTCTTATCCTGGTCTTCAGGGGCAATCTGAATCTGATTGTATCCGCTGAAGCCATCCAAGAAAGAAAAAAATTTCTTGCCTGCTAAGGTGTCTAGTACCTGATCTATGAATGGGAGAGGGAAGTGATCTTTTTGTGTGGCTTTGTTTAATTCTCTATAATTGACACAGATCCTCCATTTCCCGTTCTTTTTAGGTACTACCACAAGTGGAGAGACCCATTTGCTGTCAGAAATAGGATAAATAAAATTAACGTCTAGAAGTTTCTGAAGCTCAGCTTTTACAACGTCTTGTAAATGGGGATTGAGTCTTCTTTGCGGTTGATGAACAGGTCTTGCATCTTTCTCGATATAAATACGATGTGTGCATAGCTGGGGATCAATCCCTTTCATATCGGGATAGTCCCATGCAAATGCCTCCTGATACTTTCGTAACAGCTGGATGAGTTTTGTCTCTTGCTCTGGTGTCAGATTAGCATTAATATTTAAAGTTTTCCCCGGTTCAATTTGCACTACTTTGCTATTAGTGACAGAAGTCACAGGTATGATTTAGTCATGTCCGTCTTTCAGGGGATCCTCCTCTAATTCGTTATCAAATGCCGCTTTTATCATAAAACATTGTGCATACGATGTGGATTCAGTTTGATTAATGCATTTATTGATGGCATCGTCTTCCATTTGATCTTTGAAATCTAGCGCTTATTGGACTGTTAATGGGGGTCTAATATTGTCAGTGATATATGAGGCAGGGCGCAGATTGATCAGTGATGTATGAGGTGTGATGCTTGGCTGCGCTGGAGGGTACAAGATTAAATTTTTGATATCTGGCCCTCTGGTTATGGTCATGTTTCCCTGCCGGCAACCAATGTAGGCGTCAGCAGTAGCGAGCCACGGTCTACCTAAAATTAGCGGATGTCCATCTAGTTGGGTTTTTGGATTAATTATCAGGAAATCGGTCGGGTATTCCCAGGAGTCCACTGAAACCATAATATCATACAAGGTGCCTTCTGGTCTTATTACTGATCGGTCAGTAGTTCTAACAAAGTGGAAGTAGGTTCTACCGATGTAATTCCAAGCTTCTGGCAAGTCGATGTTGTCAGGATGTTAATTGCAACCCCTAGATCAACTAAGACGTTGTTCAAGGTCTGCCCATAGATTTGAACAGTGAAAATTGGGTTTCCAGGGTCCTCGTATTTGACTGGCATTTCTTTTCCTGAGAGGAGGTCAGATAAGATGCCGACTACCTGGACTTTTGGGTTAGAAGTTACATTTCTTTTTGATTTTCTGCTACACAGGTCTTTTATGGTTTTTGTATATATGGGGATATCCTGTATAGCTTGAAGGAAAGGAATTCTTATATACAAGTTTTGTAGTTCTCCCAGAATATCAAAATCTGGATATTGTGTTGGTCGCAGAATGGCCAATCGTTCTGGGAAAGGTGGAGGAGATGTAATTACTCGCTGATGAGCCTGGTCTTTACTTACATCTTCCTTTTGTGACGGGTGTTCTATAGGTAACTGATCTTCAATGTGAGTTGTTCTATGTCCCTCAGTTTCTATTATTCACCCAGATCTTAACTGAAGATCATTGCACTCCTGCAGATCCGGTTCAATCTCTGAGGATTCTGTAATTTGAAGAGATTGAACTGGTCTATTATTTGGATTGGGGTTGGGTTGGGCTCGGAGCTGCGGTCTCTAGTTAGGCTGGGGATTTTGTTGTAAGGCTGGCAGAGTTGGTTGAGGGAGCGGAATTGATCGTGCTGGCTGATATGTCGATCTTGGCCAGTTTGTCTGCCAGGGTGAACCTTGCGAAGTAGAAGGGGTCCATTGCGGAGGATATGCATTATTCTGCCAATATGGTGGCGGATAAGGGAAGTTTGGCCAACCAGATTGGTTCATCCAAGGATTCGGAGTAGGAAACATTTGAGGTGACCAATTCGAAAATGGGTGCTGAGACTGGTTTTGCCACATATTCTATTGCTAAGCGTTGAACTGCGGGGGTTGAAAAGAAGAGGAGGGGTCTGAAAACATACCAGATTGCCTTGGCTTCCATTGACGATGCTGGTTAATAAAATATGCCGATTCTGGCTCCTCTTCTGCTTCTTTGTATACTGCCTTCAAACCAGGAAGTGAGGGGCAGCTTTCAGTCAAGTGGTCCTTGGTACAGATAGCACATGTTTGAACTGTATCGAGCGGGCATTCCTTGTGGCTATGGTTCTTCCTACATTGAGGGCAGAAAATTGCTAGATTCTGTTCCGCCTCTGCTTGCTTCTGTTTAGCCTGCACAATATCAAGCTGTGTAGTTAATGTCCCCAGGATATCAGTTTTAAAATTTTCTAGCAAATTTCCAAGTTCCGCCCGTGTTACTCCCTCTGTTGATGTTCTGTTATCTCTGGTAAAGCGATCATATTCTGCTGGTTTTATCCTTGTGCTGCCTCTTGAACTCCTGATACACAGATCAATGATGTCAGCAAAATTTTCCTGATAAATGTCTCCTTTTCCCATAATATTCAACGTTTCAATCCATTGTTCTTTCATACCTCTAATTAATGCGGTTTTCAATACGTTATTAGGCAGAGGCAACGATGCATAGGGAGATCTTTGCAAGTTATATTGGAAACGTTCTACATATTCTTCTAGAGTTTTGTTTGGTCTGGCTGACATTTGAAAGATTTCATCTTTTAGCTCTCTTGACCTACAGTAATCCTGATATTTCTTTAAAAAGGCTTCTTTCATTTGATCCCAATTGTTAATAACCCCACCACCTAAACCCATAAACCATCTCAAGGCAGCCCCTTTTAATGTGGAGGGGAATAATTTTAATTTCTAGGGATCGGTAGTGTAATCGTATCCTCTACATAATACATCAAATTCGAACAAGAATGCATCCAGATCCTCCGATGTAAGGCCATGGAATGTGGGGATATGCTGGAGGGGGATGGCTTTCATGGGCGCATTTGCTGTAGAATCTACTATAGGGTATTGCAATGTGGAGGTCTGGGTATTTGGCTGATTCTGCGCCATGGGATCGAATATATGCCAATAATCTTCAGGAATTTCCAAGAGAGTGTTCCTTGGTTGAGTAGGGGTAATCTTAACGGGGATTGTTTTGAAAACACTCCCTTTATCAGGGATAATGATGGTCCCAACTATCTGAGGTGAATGAATTCCTTCAACGAGGATTTTTGCAGCGCTTCCTTTGTCCGGGCTACTTAAAGGCTGGTTTGGTTCAATAGGAGATCTAGGTTCCCCGATTTCCCCTGTTTCTCCTCCTCCTTCACAAAGGTTACTAAGATTCCCTTCGTGCAATAGTCCACGAGTCAAATTTTCAATTTCTTGAAAGTCCTGCTCCTTTGTTTGACTGTGCGCCTCAGCAAAGGCTTCAGATGGTGATTCTGAGGCCTGAAGGGAACTAGTAGGCTGTTTAGAATTGATTTTCCTATAACCTACTGATGGCTGAGATTCGTCTTTCTTATAGATTTCGTCTATGAAGGTCGTTCGTCCAAGGGTCACCGGCCCCTTGGCTTTTTCGACTTTAGATGGAGGCTTCTGATTTTTTTTCTGGCTTTTTCTGCTTAGTCATGCACTCCAAAACTGCTAAATCCTATTTAACAAATCAATTTCTGCTGGGAAGGCGGACGGTGGAGCAGGGATTTTACATGCTCCATACGTAGGTTCTTACCTTCCGTTTTTAAAATCCAATTCCCCCCTGGCAGATTCGCACACTACCCTGTTAAAAAAAAACAAATGGCTATACCCTTTCCCGGCAACGGCGCCAAAATGTAGAGCTGTAACAAGGGCCTTTTTCACCTCTAGTTATCTCACATTACAAGTCAATCCGGGAGTGTTTTGTTATTGTGAAGGGTATCTCGATTTGGGGCTATTTGTCAGAGTAATGCTTAGTAGTATAGGTCTAAGAAATACAATAGTAAACGGATGCTAAGCTATGCTAAATTACTTTTGCATAAAGAAATCACACACGGCAACTTTGTCAGTCAAGGGTACGGAAGCAGTAACCCATCCCTTTAGAAACTGAAAAAGGAATTAGAGTATGGATCATGGATCTGGGAGCATAATAGCGTCTGTTGTGTCTCACGACAGCCTTGATCCTCCTCCCACACAATACCAATGAATGCAAGTAAAAAGGAACAACAATAAAGCAGAATGGAACAGAAATTCAAAAATGGAACAGCAGTAAAAAGGAACGGCAGGAAAGAAACTAAATCTTGCGAGTTCAACACTCTCAATTCTTGGCATCAACTTACATACAAAGGAAGAGCAATCTTTTGTACAAGTAGACAGTTTAATCAAATGGAACAGCAAATCACCATAAATAGGAAACGTCAATCATATATAAACATAATCTGAAACGATTACGAGTAGTCCATTACTCCAACCATATGTAGCTGAAACATTCCACTTATAAATTCTGTAACAGAAGTGAACAACTTAGAACAATGTTATGTGATCAATTCTGGAAATATGATGTAAACTTGTTACAAAGATTTACAAAATGAAAACTACTGATGAACAAGTATGGAACAGCATGTACGTATATCAGATTATTGAGAACAATAAACAAACCACACGAAGCCAAACTGTAATGATACAATCAACCAGTGTCCGTTGGAGCCGGGCCCTTAGCTTCCAATGGCACACCGCCGTAACTTACTTCAGATGTAGGGGAAAAGTAACACCAAATATATTATATTAATGCATCAATGATAGTACAGCAAAACTAAGTCTCAAAGAGACTCGATAGTCTAAGTTTAACCAACTGTGGAGCTTATCAACAGAAAGTAAAAATACAAGATACTCTAGTTGTCCCGAAGTCTACACTGCTGCCCCTTTTTATACAAGTAATGGCGGAGTTAACTAAACAACAAAATAATTGAACGTAACGATCCCTCAGGATCAAAGATCCTGAGGGATCTGTTAAACAGTTAGCTCCTTTCTTTTCTCTGCCTAGCCTTCCGAACTGACAGTTCTTCATCACGTCCCGGATTGATCTGCCTTGATTTACTCGCCCTGGTCTGGACTTTATTTGGTTTTAGAGGGACATCCGTTATCTGCTCATGGGACTCTTGTTTTGCACCGCGCCTTCCTACTTTTGTCTTTTCCTGCATAAAGAAGATAACTTTCAATGATTGGGTCATTCGTACTTATTCTCTTTGCATTCTCCCTATTGTATAACAAAGAAAAGGTTACAACTATTGCTTGAAACACCACTAAGTTATTTGTTAAAACATACCTTTCCAATGCTCTACAAATGTGACAAGGAATAAATATCAAACAATGATTCAATAATTATTCCTAGAGAAAATTAATTAAATAATGATTTATTCAATTATTGTCATGGGGTTTTTTTTATTGTAACCAGAAAATAGTTTAATAAAAATAGTTTACTGAATTATTTTCCATGGTTAAAGTGATTTTACTATGGTAAAATTAATCCTACATGGTGTATTTCGATCAACCTAGCTAGAAATGCCTAGGTGATAATTTTTTGGTGAGAACACTCACCAATGCTATTCCCTTATTTTGTCTCTCGTGTTCACTGATGTACAGATTTCTCCTACTCCATATCCTTGCTTCTTTCAATGCTCTTAACATCGTATATCTCCTCCACTAGGACTTTCCACTCTGCGTCTCAATATGATTATGTGGATATAATCTAGTTCTACTAGCCTATATCGGATTTTAAGCTACTGCTTTGTAGGATCTCCCTTCTACTAGATGAACATAAAGTGCGGGTTGGATTTAAATTTCACAATTCCCTTGTAAGATTATACCACCTATGGATATATGTGTAATATGATTTCTATTTTATACCTAACTAATTTCTTAGAGACATAAAACGTCAGGTTACTTTTCAACTACCTTTTCTTATCCATGATATGCCATAGTGATGCATATCAGGGCACCAAAAAGGTTTTGTGTGCCATGTATGGAAATTGTATCTCCTTTGGTTCCCTCCATGCTACTAAGGATATCAAAACTAGGAGCTACACGTAATAGAAATCCAAGGTTTCTCTTTTCCCCTCTAAACAATCTATCATAAATTAATTTAGGATGAATGTGGCTAGGTTCATCTGCACCCCTACTACACACTTTTTTACTGTTTTGATTACTCCTCCCATTACTAGTCCTTGTAACACTTGCAGAGTATATTAGAGGCCATGATGTGGGATGAAATCTAATTGCACCATCATTTATACTTGGAATTTTGAAATCATGCATGCCCCTTTGTGTGTCATATTTTTCCTTGACTACTTTGGCTAGGGAATTTTCCCTACCTTTTCCTATGAAGAAGGGCTTTAGATCTTCTCCTGTTATACGTAGTGTTGTGATTTTTGCAATAGAATTTGTTACTATAGACACTAACTACTTCAATGAGAGGAAACCTCCATGCATAGCTCAACAAGTGCTTAAGACATACATTTGTCTTAGTGTTATGGCTGAAATGTGGGATTTCAAGTAAATTTAAGATTCCTGATTGTGCCACGCTAAGAGCCAACTCCTCCAATTCTACTATGATGAATGTATCATAGGGGTTTTTCACATGTTGTAAATATTTTTTAGGTGTGAGATACGATAATTTCTTGACATCTATGATGTTATTCTCCAAGTACTATAGGTTCTACATGGTGTGAAGCATGTCTCCCTATTTAAGGAATGTAGGTAGGATCACATGAATCACCATGGGGTATTTTGGATCCTTCATCAGATGGATTGGAATTACATTTTTCTTCCTATATTTCACATATACTTGTGGAAACTAGACATGCAGTGAGCCATACGAGCTTCCTGATGGGGTCCTTTAGGTTTGACCTAATTCTCTAGGCTATAGAGTGGGTGGAGGTGCTTGTGATCCCCTTGCTATATTGGTTCTTGTTTTTTGTTCTCATTTTTTCAAGAACCTCCCATAATGGTTTTCATCTCGGTTAATATATGGTTTTTTTATGTATTCTCTTATTCTCTATTGGTTCAATTCTCTCAATTCTCTCTCTCCTCCTCAAATTCTCTAGCAAGAATGAACCCATAATATTAAGTCTAAACAATTTATATTTCTTTTCCATATTGTATGGTTCACTCGACACCATAACCCTAAAATATGTTTGAGACATTTTAATACTCCTTCTTATTTAATTCTCCATGTGTATATTTCCTTGGTGTGTGCACTCGAATTGGTGGACATCCTTTGAGCATCCACTTCTATCAAACCCACCAATCTGGAGGGATTTTTCAAGTAAAGTGCATCTAATGTACTATTAATGAAGTGGCTTTTCAACCTTTATGAAACCAAGTTATCCAACAAATGTGGCTAATGTGATGGCTTCTAACCCTTTTCTCCCATTTCCATTCCCGCTTTTTCCATATTGTTAATGCATGGTAGCTATATTCTTTCTCACATGACTACACAATTGTATCCTCGTACCACCCTCCATGTATTCTACACAGTCATCCTCTTCAGTCTTTAATATTCATATATATATATATATATTTATATATATATATTATATATATATATATATTATAGATTATATATATCAAAATACTACTTAAAATGTCCTTACTGCATAAAAGGTTGGTTGCTCCTATGGAGTTGCAGTCGACCTCCATTGACAAAACCCTCTATTAGCTCTCTATTTAGATTTACAAAATGAACAACCTCTACTTCTGTGACAAACATGATCATATATGGGCCTAACCATTGCATTTGAAACTTTCCCAGATGTTTCAAATATTTCATACCATAGAACAAACCCAGACACTTGGCTGCAATTTCTTATGTTTTATGCGCCTTTCATGCCAACCCTTCTCATGTGCTTTATGTACATCCTGATGAAATTCTACAATTGTGTGGTCTTCCTTTAATTGCAATAACTATAATATCATCTTCTCTATTGTGCCAAAATTAGTTAAGTTGACCAATCCAACAATATGTAGGCTTCACACTATAAATTCAAATGGCACCACTGTTTTATGTCTATATTCTAGTTTAAAAGGTGTCTTCCCTCTCTATTTTTTACCTATGGTTTATTAAGCCTACAAAAATGCTAGTATTGTTAAATCCCATTCATCTCCATTGACATTATTGGTAGATTACTTTTTGGTATCTTGTTATATGCCTCAATAGTGTCATTGTTGTGAGGATGATAGGGTGCTCTCTTCCGATGGTAAGCTTGAAATTATTTTATTAAGGAAACAATTGTCTTATTTAAGAAGTGACCACCTCAATCATTCATCAGTATTTTGGACATAAAAAACTTGTAACTACATTCTCAAATAGAAATGGTGTTATTTCCTTTGCATTTAAATCTTTAACATGTTCTTCCTTAGCCTGCCTAGTAATGTAATCTATCACAGTTATTATATATTGAGCTCTTGATCTCTTTGCTAGTGGATTGATTGGCCCAATGAAATCGACTTCCATTTATCAAATTATTGTAATGTCACTTGTGGTAATAGGGTCATTTCGTCCCTTCAGGATGGTTTCCCAACCCACTATCATACGTCACAACTCTAACAACATTCCTTGGCATCTTGGTGAAGCGTTGACCACCAAATTCCTACTTGAAAGATCTTTTGTGTGATAGATTTCCATGCATAGTTTCCTCCTACAAGTCCTTCATGTTCTTCTGCAAATATAAGGGTTATTTCATGCTCCAAAACATAATTATGAAGTATTCCTTATGTGCCTACTTTGTATAAGAAACCCGTTGTGAGTTGATAATTTGTTGACTTTAACACCAATTTTTTTTTTTTTGATACTATATATTCTGTTGGGGATAGTCTTGTGCTAAGGAATTGGACAATTTCTATGAATTAGTCATCAAACATAATTAATATGGAGAAATGTCCATGTATCAAGTTGTCATCAATATTACCTACAACTTCTCCAGTTAATAGCATATTAACTGATATGGTCCCACATTAAGCCTCCTCGGTTTCACAACTACCCAAAAATCATATTCTTGGAAAAGAAACAACCACCTACATATCCTCCCCTGCTACATTGGCTTGTTGATGAGGCACCTTAGCATAGAACCATTCATATACATTTTTCAATATGACCCAAGTAGGTAGTGTCTAACATTCTATAGTGTATACACCATTACCAAACCTTATCGCTCGATAGGGGTATATTTTTCTTTAATAATTGATAATTTCCTACTCTAAAATTCAATGGGTTGATCCATGCCCCCTTCTCCTTGTTGAGCTAAAAATTCACACAAAGTTATTGAAGATGAATCTACGTGAATGTGAAAATATTTTCTCCAATATGGAAAAAATGAAATTGGTGCAGTGATCAATCTCTGCTTTAAGGTATCTAAAGCCTATTAAAACTCTTCATCCCATTGGAACTTAGTCTCATTTTTCAAGAACCATTCTATGGAGCATTATAATCCTCACATGCCCCCTAACCAATTTCTTGTAATATCATGTATGAACGAGAGTTGCACATAATTGTTACATTGAGGTAGGTTGAGGTAAATCTACTACCATAGAATTTTTTGCACGATCAACTAGTAGACCTTGTTTTTACACTACATGACCCAATATAATACCAAATTGTGAGAAAAATGTATGTTTATTAAAATTTAGTGAAACATGTGGTTGTCTATATCTATCAAGAATTAAACGCATAACTTCAATATGTTTATTTAAAAGGGTAAATACTCTCTAGTCAAACAAATATATGTCTAGGAACTTGTGGATGAAATCTTTAAATGTTGCAACCAAAAATCTAGAGAATACTGCAAGTGAATTCTTCAAAGAAAAGGGAATTATAGTATACTGGAAAGATCTCCATTCAATCACAAAGGTATTCTTATGTTTATCTTCGAGCACAATATTAATCTGTTGATAGCATGAGAATCCATTAACAAATGAATAAGCCTTGTTCCCTCCCACATTCCCGATCACTTTGTTTGTAAAATGGGTAGGAATCATGTCATGCATACAAGCATCATTAAGCTTCCTTACGTCCACATAATTTATTATTTCTCCAATATTCTTGTCCAAAAATACTACTTGGCTTATCCATTATGTCTCTTCTATTGGTTCAATAATTCTAGCTTTCGGCATCCCATCTAGCTTTTTTCTCACTTTCTGTTTGTATAGTAGTTTCAATCTGTATAGATTTTTTTTTTATTGTATTTGTGCTTAGTTTTAGGGGGTTTTTCATTTCTTCTAGCTTGCCATATTTCTCTTTCACATTTTAAAATTAATTGGGATTAAGTCCTAGTATTTATGAAACAAATCAATGATCTTTCATATTGTTTCATCATTCCCAAAATTTCATATTTGGAATGATGGACTACCAAGAACATTGTTGGCTTAGTGGGTCCTGACCTAGGTTCAGAGTTTATTGTGCCAAACAAATCCCTACAATAGTGGCACTTTCAGCATAAATGCACAGAGCGTGGACTGAAGTCTCACCCAAAGCATTATGGGGCAATGTTGGAACCAAGTTCCCACACCCAGAGATTAGTGTAATGTCACCTTGTTCCCTAAATCTACCTTCACGTAGACCGATAAGTGATGAGCCCTAGAAATGGGTAACTATATGGGCTCATTCTACCTATTATTTTCATTTAATCCAGCATTATCAATATTTTTGGGTATGTTTTTTAATATATTTATGTCAATTGAGTGAATGGGGATAGTCACTTTCCCACATAGTCTAATGAGTGTTTATTGCAGTGTTTTGGACAATTTTGGACAAGGACCAAGCATTTATGAGCAGAGTGGTAGCAAAACTCATGGAAACAGGGCTAAGGACTTATAGGAGAGGTTTCTCCTTCATTAATGACCCCTTCATTTAGTTCTCCATCAGCATCTCGGAGTACAAAGGCAACCACATCGATAATTCCAAGGGGTAGCTGAGCAAGTCAAGTAGGGTTGCTGTTATCTCCAGTTTTAGGCAGCTGAGTTCCTTAAGTTTTGGAGGATTGTTGGGAGTCCTCACTTGTATAAATAAGAAGGCTTCAAGCCTTAGTAGGTTAGCCATTGGATAGTCTATTTTCGTACTTTTGTGCAGCCTTGTACTCAGCTCATTTTCGAGCTCTTTTTGAAGATAGTTTTGTGATGTAACAACTATGTTTTGATCAATGAAGATGAATCCACTTTTGAACCAGCACTGATCTTTTCTAGAGGGTTGAATCTCTTGGATTAGGGCCCAAACCAAGTTTCCCAGCACATCCTTTGTGTATTTATAAGTTTTTTCTTGCATTCATAGGATAATTTCTGTTGTTTAGGTTAAATCTTGCTTTGGTAAAATAGGTTGCTTTTAATGGTTAAAATAGTTTTTCTCACTTCAATTTGCTTAAGTAGATTGTTGTAGTAGCAGAGAGAGATCCAAAAATCCTACCAGAAGGTCTTGACCTCCTTTCTCCCTACTTGGGACCATGATTTAAGATCAAGGCACTACTGTTGCCACCAAAAATACAGTTTTTACCCTTTATGCAATTGCTAGTGTGGTGTTTTGAGTTGAAAAAGTAGATATTAGTTTGGATTCACATGGTTAGATCGTTTCTTATTCATTTAACATGCCTTTATCGCATAGTTCTCTGTTCATGAAGTTCTATTCAACAGGTCTCTATTTTTAGGTCAAATTTTATGTCAAAATAGACAAACTCTGTTTTTTTTTTCGGTTCTTGCTTAGGTTAGTTTTGGGAAGTAAGTGTGCAGATCACTTGTAGAACACCCCAGCTTATCACTCCTCCATAGCAGAACTTGTACTATTTCATCTCTCAATATTTCCCCACTCATTCACCTCATTTCGCTAATCTGCCCTAATTCTACGTTTGTGTACAAAGTTACTTTCTTCCCCTTCAAACAAATCCAACCATATGTTTCATTCTTGATCTTCATTGAAAGGGTCCTAGACCCTTCAACACCTTCATCCAGCCTTCATTTCCCTTTTCCCACCATTTTTCTAGCTTCAAACCTCCAAAAAATCACTTTCGGCCTCCTCTTGTAGATCCCCTGTAACCTCCTGTAGAAGTTCATGTGAGCAATTCTTCGAAGTCTGATCGCAATGGAAGTCTCCAGAAGGATACGAAGGACTTCTTAGAACCTATCCACACCTTCCTCATCTTTAGAAAAAGCCATCTCCATCCTCCTTTGCCACCAAACCTCTACAGAGTCACAATCAGTCAAACCATAAGCATAATAATTCCGCATAACAATACTCAAAAGTACAAAAAGATGATTTCTTCCCATATCTCTTCAAAAGTAGCTTAAATAAATGCAATTTACCTTTTCAGAAGTCAATGACACCCATTTCAGTAGTTTCCATCTCTTTTCTTGCACAACTAGGGTTTACTAGGGTTTGCGTTTCATTTCATTTTTCCTTATATTTCTGCAAGAAGAATAGCCTATATAGAGTTAGCTCTCTTCCATCACAGTAAAAGCTTCTTCTGAGAACTCATAGAAGTTGGCTTAAGATCCTAGGGAAGTTGTGTTAGCTAATCAAGTGACAACCTGCAGTAAGAGCTAGTACTTGTGTATACAGCACTATCGCTTCCAAGTTTGTTACGAACTACCGGGTTGACAAAAGTAAAGAAAGAAGCCCAAGGAGTTGCAGCATTATTGCTACAATATTGGAGCTCACCACTATTTTTGGTGCCGTTTTTAGGGAAGTGTCATAGTATTCATGATTACTACTTTTCTTCTATTTTCTACTGCAACATTCTGCTAAGTAGTTTATTTCAGCAAGAGTAGAGTAGTTGTTTCATTTCAATTCTGTAATTTCAATTCTACAAAAGTAGATTATAAATTTCCTTCTTTCATGTCAATTCTGAAAATTCAATTCTGCAAAAATATATTAGACATTTCCTTCCTTCATTTCAATTCTACAATTTCATTTCAGTAAGAGTATATTAGACATTTCCTACTTTCATTTCAATTCTACAATTTCATTTCAGCAAGTGTAGATTAGACATTTCCTGCTTTCATTTCAATTCTGTAATTTAATTTCAGCAAAGTAGATTCATCTCAGTTAGTTTCAATTGTTGTTCAATCCATTTCAGTTTTTGCAGGTACAAGTAGAAAGACGAACAAAAAATCACCAAAAAAAAAGAGATTTCCTTTCATGCCTCATAGGAACAGAGACAATTCAGGAAAATTCCTACCCAACACCCCCACTACATCACTAAGTCACCCTTCTCTCTTCTTTGGTGGCAGCGATCCAGAAGAACATATAGGTGAACCTCTAGAGATATATGAAGATCCTATAACAGAAGAAGAGCAAGAAACCACTCCTCCTGAGACCATGGCTGAAAACAGAAACATTAGAGGAAATGGGGAAGAATAGAAGGTTCCTTTCCTATCTGAGAGACCAATGGGGATACAAAAATGAAAAACATAAGTTCTTTAGCCTTACCTCACTTCCATGGATTGACTACTGAAGATCCTGATACTTTCTTGTTTGAACTTGTTGTTCTCTGTTGAACCTATGACTATGCAGAAGATGAGCAGAAGTTGAAATTATTCCCTTCTACCCTCAAGGATGCAGCCTTGTGCTGGTACATGGGGTTACCTTGAAACAGTATCACAACTTGGCCTCAGATGTAGCAAGCCTTTAACAACAAATATTGAGACTACTACATGCCAAAGGAAATAAGGAAGAGATCTTCTGAATGACCATGCGTAGTGATGAATCTTTAGAAGACTATGAAGAGAGGTTCCAACTCAGTTATAAAAGGGCTAGGTGCACACTTGACCCTGAATCTCATAAGTTGTTACTGCTCAGAGGGAACCCTGAAGACCTTCTAGATATTCTCCATTTGTTGGCCGGGGGAGACATCTATCAGCTACCTTATGATGACATAAAGACTGTGTTTAGAAACCACTCCAGGTCAGCTAGAAAGAGAGGTAGGGGAAGTCAACCTTTAGCCAGTACATCCTCATATAGTTCATTCCATAGAAACGAACCTGAGAATCAACTGGAAGATTTCAAGAGTGAGGTGAGGCAAACTCTTGCCATGCAAATGGATATCTTGCATATCAAAAGGAAACAAGAGGAAGCCGAGAGGGCTTTGGCTATTTTTTATCCTAGGTGCACTAGAAAGCATCCTATGAATGAATGTCCATTGAACTCTATAGAAGTGTGTTTAGTCTGTGAAGAAGGCCATCCTACGAATCAGTGCCATTCCTTGCTCAGAATCGAAGCTGCATATCAGGGGGCTGAAGGAGCCAATGAACCACTCTATTTCATGAACCAAAGGATGCCACATGGACCTAGACCTTACCAGCAGGGAATGCAAGGGAGATCCCAAAGCTAGTACAACCCCAATCAAGCCACTTCCATGCCTTCTTGGAGACCCCCTGCTCATCCTTCCCAGTCCACAACCCCTCCTTGGTCATATCCTCTTCAATACTAGGCTCCTCCATTTTCTCATTCGTTTCATCCTTATGCTCAACCACAGCCTCAATGGAATGCACCTCATCAGGGGTGGAGGCCCTAGTATAACTCTCCTCCTGCTCTTTTTCCTCCACCACCTGCTCAACCACGACCATTACCTCTTGCTCCTCCAAGACAACTCCAAATAGCTACTCAACCGAACCCGAACCCCAACAACAGACAGGCCCATCAGGTATATAGTGGAGAAACATCATGCCCAACCTATGTTGTGGAGATTCAGGAGATTAACCTACAATCTGGGAAGGTTCTCCCAGATAGCCAACCTCCTCCTAAGGAGGATGAGGAAGAAAAACAAGAAAGTGAACCAAAAGTCATTCCACCCTTTCCTGAGAGACTAACTAGAACTGCACAACCAATCCTAGAAGAAACTGAACTTCTGGGAGAACTGAAACAGTTGTGTGTAAAAATACCACTTCTCCAAGCCATAAAGGATGTGCCTATATACAACAAGATGATTAAGGAGAAGTGCTTCAAACACCCAGGTAGGCGCAAGAGAGATGGCACAACTATCAATGTCATAGGACAACGGTTCACCTTGATGTTGAGGCAGGTAATCTGTCCGAAATATCTAGACCCTAGGAATCCTGTAGTTGATGTCCACATCAATGGCACCATAATCCCACATACCCTGATTGATCTAGGGGTTGCCATTAATTTGATGAGCAGGGACACTATGCTCAAACTCAACCTTTAGGGTTCCCTAAGAAAGACCTCAACAGTACTGCAGTTAGCAGACCGCTCCACTGTGACCCCTGAAGGGATTGTGGAAGATGTCATGGTCTCTATTGATTCTTGGGAGTACCTTACTGATTTCGTAGTTCTCCAACCAAAAACAAAGCTCACTGGGTATCCTCTCATCCTGGGAAGACCTTGGCTGGCTAGTACAGATGCCTACGTTAGCTATCGAACTAGGAACATGACAATCAAGAATGCGCATATGTCCAAATAACTAGTACTCTATCCTCCTGCCCTACCTCTGCTAGACCATGATTTACCTCTCTAGTTGGAGGAGGAAGATGAGGATTAAGTCTATTCCACACCATTATGTACAATAAAGGCTACCATGCGAGGTTCACAAACCAAGGATGATCTTATTGAGAACTTGATTCAGAATCCACCCCCTAATGTATTGCCCTTAGAAGAGCTGGTGGAAGAAACCCAAGCCAATCCTTTAGTTGATCTTTGTGTGGCTGTTTCGACCTCTCTCAGAGTTAAGAATGTGGAATTTTTCCCAAAAAAAACCTTGAAGATCAACTCATCCCTATCCACCTCTCAGGAGAAAGAACCGTGTAGCTTTTTGAACAATCACTTGGATGCTTTTGCTTGGAGCTATAATGAGATTAAGGGAATCGACCCTTCAGTCTATACTCATCACATTTATATTAAAGAAGATTGTAAACCAGTTAGGTAGCCCTAAAGGAGGATGAATCCAGCCCTCAAGGACATTGTCAAAGAATAACTGGAAAAGTTGTTGGATGGAGGATTCATCTACCCCATCTCTGACATCGAATGGGTTTCTCCTTTGGTGCTAGTGCCAAAGAAAAATGGGAACTGGAGAATATGTGTAGATTATTGGGGACTAAACAAGGCCACTAAGAAGGACCATTTTCCTTTGCCTTTCATAGATAAAGTGTTAGATGGCCTGGGATAGAAGAAGTTCTTCTCCTTCCCAGATGGGTTTAGCGGGTACAACCAGATCCAAATCAGCCCGAAAGACCAAGATAAGACGACTTTCACTTGTACATGGGGTACCTTTCCCTACCAAGTCCTTCCTTTTGGGTTGTGCAATGCTCCCGCCACTTTCCAGAGAGTAGTACTGAGCATACTTGCTGAACTTGTTCATGATTCAGTGGAAATCTATATGGATGACTTTACCCCTTATGGTTCTAACTTCCAGGAAGCTTTGACTAACCTGGGGAAAGTTTTAGCCAAGTGTATTGAAATGAACTTGTCCCTTAGTCCTGAAAGATGTGAATTCCTGATGATTGAAGGGACCATGCTAGGCCATACAATTTCTCAGCAAGGATTATAGGTGGATCCCAACAATATTGCTATCATCCAAAGGGTCCCACCTCCTCAAAAGGTAAGAGATGTTCAGAGTTTTCTAGGCTTAGAAGAGTATTATAGAAGATTCATTAAGGATTTTAGTAAGCTAGCCTCTCCATTGTTTAGTTTTTTGGGAAAAGATGTTGAGTTCATATGGATCGACAGCTATCAAGAGGCTCTAGATACCTTGAAAGGTAAGTTGGTAACTGCCCCAATCTTGAGAGGTCCAAACTAGGCCCTACCTTTCCACATTCACACGGATGCCTCAAACAAAGCGATAGGAACAACCTTAGGGAAAGTTGAAGAGAATCCGCCTTATGCCATATAATTTGTCAGTAAAAACCTGTCCAAGGCAGAATTAAACTACACTATGACCAAAAAGGAGCTCCTAGCTATAGTCCATTCCCTAAAGAAGTTCAGACACTACATAACTAGCTATCAAACATTCGTACACACTGATCATGCTGCAATTAGGTATTTGATGAATAAACCATATGTAAATGCTCGTATCATTAGATGGTTACTTTTATTGTAGCAATTTGATTTGACAATTGTTGATAAGCCAGGTAAGGAAAATGTTGTTGCTAATTTTCTGTCTAAACTAGATCTGCCTACAAGTGAAGAAGGAAAGGTGGATGATCAAATGCCGAATGAAAACCTATTTTCTATTTCAATACTCTCTCCATGGTTTGCTAATATATCAAATTATTTGGTTTCAGCACAGTTTCTGCCACACTTGTCCTCAAAATAGAAGAGAAAGATTGTGAGGAAAAGTGCCCATTCACTTGGACTGGGGAAAATCTTTTTAAAATTGGCCCAGATTAAATTTTAAGGCGATGTGTCAGGGAGTAGGAAGTTTTTGACATCCTCCTAACCTGTCATGATGGGCCCTGTGGGGGCCACTTTGCAGCCAAAAGGACTGCCTTCAAAATTCTGCAAGCAAGTTACTATTGGCTCACTCTTCATCAAGACGTTAGGAGATATATCAACCAATGTGACCGATGTCAAAGGATGGGAAAGCCTACTCCAAGGGATGAGATGCCCCTGCAACCTCAAGTGACTTTTGAGCCATTTGAGAAGTGGGGCATGGACTTTGTCGGTCCTATCAACCCTCCTTGTTATCAGGAAATCTAGTGTCTATGCAGAGCTGCTAGTCCCACTGAGACAGGTAGCTATCTTAGAAACAAACAGATTAAAGTTACTTTTAGTTTCCTTTACAAGAAATAGATAGGATAGGAGCAAAGAATACCAACCTGGATCTTTCGCTTGGTTCCTCGCTTGTCCCTCCTCTTCTCTGACAGATCTTTGCCGCTCTTTCCTTAATCACTGCGCTTCAAAGAGTACCTGTAAAGTCAAAGTAGCATAATACCTTCAAAGTGCAGAGAACTATAATCATAAACAATATAGGACCAGATATATATTGACCACACAATGTAGATATCATCAAACATACAAGGATGTGGAGGAAAACTTGAATCACTTTATTGATGTAAAGATTAGAAGAGAGGATTACAACCCATAGATCTGACCTAGCGTCATCCTCCCAGCATGAAAGCCTTTCTTCACCTCATGAAAAAGCTCAAATCACCCAACACTATGATGTTCCACCAGGAAACCAATAGCACTTCCTTACAAGATACAAGATTCCAGCCTTTCCTCTCTGGATCTTCGAGATGAGGGATCCATATATAGATATTTGTAGAGGTGTGAGTCAACTTTGGGTTTTTGATTAGTGTCATTCCACTTATATTTCTTGGTTCCACTTAGAGATTTCATTGATCTCTTACTCATCCCTGGGCGAATTTTGAGAGGCAAGTGTCATATGAGAAGTTTCTAGAAGATTCCTTGATCATCCACTTAGCAAATTGTCTCTGCCATTTGTCTATTCTCGCTCATTGCACCCTATAGAAGGAATTTTCAGTATGCATCACACCTCCCATGTGTAGTAGGTGTGATGCATCTCACCCTGACCATGGAGCAAGTGAGATGATCCAGTTTTGATCAGTTTTGAGTAGTTTTTCATGGAGAGCTTCTGGAAGATGATGTAATCAGCTAACCTTGCTCCTTTAGGATATGAAACAACACTTTTAGGGGCATAAAAGCCCTTAGTTTATGGACATATATGATTGGAGTTGCAGTGACCAAATATGTCTATATTAGTTGCCCCCTAAAGTATGAGGTCATAAATCTTTGATTTCGGGTGAAATGCTTTATCATGAGGATCCGAAGTTTTTCGAACTGGAAGGTGACCTGTAATAAGATACAATAAAATACATTATCTTCATAACATTTTCATGATCTAGCTGAGGCGGGCATTCCCATGCTCAGCTTTATAAATTCATTTTCATGTACATAGGATAGACAACCGTCTATGTGGCAGATTGATGATTCTAATAGAGCCATCATCCTTTGATTTGGATGATCATCTATGCAACAATGACGTAAATTTGATGTCTTTATTTTCCTGAATATATCGCAGCCCGGATGGATGAAAGTAGATTCGGGGTCTTCAAACTCTTCCAATCTTTGCCCGAAGTACAAGTCAATCCATGTGAAAAATGTTCTGGAGTCCAACATGGAAAGACATCGCCTGATTACCAGCCAACGATGTAAGCTATTAATAGGCATGAGAGGAATCACCGATAATGATGATGACCCTCAAGGTACTATAGTACAATTTGCACTGTGTGAAAATGAGACTTGGCATCAAACACCACGCAAAAATCTTTCGGTCGAAGGCCATTGATGTAAACCTGTCGCCGGAAGTGAGAAACTTACCATTGAGGCATGCAAGCTTCAAAGTACTGAAAGTGTTGTTCCTAGGTCAACTTCTTGGATAATGAGCTGTCGTCGAAAAGAAGTGACCTATCGTAGGAGGGCCTTAATGAATCCCACATCTACGACATGGAACAGAGCAAATCATTTTGTGGAGGTGAAAACGATTTGATGATACAGGGTTCAGGGTGGCGGTCATGAAAGCATGAAGCGTGAAGGTATTGCAGCGGGAGAGACACAAGCTGGGTTGGTGAATTCTCTGATCAACTTCTCTTGAACATATCGGCAACGCTGAAATGGATTGGTAGTGGTAATATGACCGGTGAATGGAATAACCCAGCCCGACTCAATCATGGTGATGGAGTGAAAGTGTCATGTTCAAGAGAGACTTTACTACCAATAAAGTTTCTTCAAGGTTTCTTCCCAATTATTCCCTAGCCATTACTGACCAGTACCTCTTTATTTTTATCAAGCTTGAGGAGGATAACATATTCTTGTTCTATAATTTTCCCTTCGGGCAAACCCGTCGCTATGTTTTAACGAGCCTGGCGACAGTGAAACTCATTCTTGTTTCTGTGGTCAAGTTTATCGCTATTGTTTTTAACGAGTTTAATGATAAAGGAAACTCGGTCCTTTTTCAATTTTAGAGAGTCTGAAAAGGGACGGAAAGGAAACTCCAGTAATCCTTCTTTGCCATATAATCCCTTAAGTCCGAAAAAGTATAAAATAATATGAAAGGGATGAATTTTCGATAGTTTTAACGAGTTGAACAAAACAAGTGCCTGATTTGTTTGTGTAATAATCCCTCAGGTCCAAAAATATTAAAATCTATAGGAGAGATAACACTTCTGATAGCTTCAATGAGCTAGAGAGGCCAATTTCTCAGCAATATTTTCATATTTTATGAGTCAGATGAAAAGAGCTTAAAGGAAACTCGTTTTTGACGAACGAGTGATATTTTCGGGTAGCTGCGAATTCCAAGTAAGGTTTGGAATTTTCCAATCACAGTAGTTTCACAAGGATGGCTAACAGAATCACTCGTCGCAGTTGTTCCTCAAAAAGGTAAACAATCAAATGGAGGCGTATGATCAGCTAAAACAAAGTGGAGGTGATGGTAAGAACATTACCAGGGCTCAAAAGTTGATGATAATGCATTTGCAATGGTTATTTACCAGAGGTTGGTTCATTTTCTAATGAGCTTTAACTCTGGGGGAACATTTGCTCATTTCTTAGGTTTAATTTTTAATGAGCTTGAACTTTGTGTAAAACTGCTCATGGCAAGTTTATTTTTTAACGAGCTTGAACCCTGTGGTAACACTGCTCGTGCCTTGGTTTATTTTTTAATGAGCTTGAACCATACCACAACATATGCTTAGATTCAGTTTCATGTTTACACAAGCTTGAAATGAAAAACTATGCTTATTATGAGTTCGCATGCCCCCAGCATAATAACACAAATCAAGGTGCATGCTCCGCAAGCTGCATTGCATTCAACACGGTGGTTGGAATGAAGGTTTAGCTTCGAGATCTTTGAAAGACTCGACTTGGATTTGGAAAGGGAGTTGTTTCATTTTTTAATGAGGTTGAAATAGTAAAATAACTATCCTCATAATCCAATGTATTTATAGTATTTGATAGAAAATAAAAAACTGAAGGATGATTAAGGTTGCTAGAATAGTCTTCGTGGTAATCTAAAGATGGGAACAATGGTGGTAACCTTCCCATGGTGCCTCTTCTATCATCATTGACTGAATGATTCCTTCATCTGTATAATGTATATGTGACCAAGGATTTGAAGAGATACCATATTCTTTAGACCTATCAATCCAAACACTCGATGAGCGTTGATTTGGGTTTGCCCCCCAAGCCAAGAAAATTGATTACTATAATATTTCTAAAATGGTGATGATCCATGCTGTCAAAATGTTTAGGAATCTTCTGAATCTAGAAGATATCATATTGCAGGTTCCCACCATGGCCACTTCCGCCAAATTGTTTGGAGGTGGTAGGGCAAAAGTACCCATCAATGTAGGGTCTTTTAGTAGGCCTACTTCGATATTTTGAAGCAACTGAGAGCTTCTGTGGATCATCCGAATGCTTCCCGTAACTTGTGAATTGTTGGGGAGAAAGGTTTGTTGGTCAACGATAGTAATCCCTCCTTCAAAAAGAAATGCAATCTTTCTAAAGTATGCCGACACAACAACAACCATAGCATAAATCCAGGCCCTTCCCAGTAGGATGTTGTAATCGAGGTTTCCATCGATAACTTCAACATTAATTTCTACTGTTTTGCCCCCCAATTTGACTTGCAAGCTACTTAAAATATCGTATGGAGTGTATGTTCATCCATCAAATTCTTTCAACATCGTTGACGATCGCGACAAGGGTGGTGAGCCCAAATGTTTCCAGCAACTCATTGACATAATACATGTAGATGCTCCCTCATCAATAATCATTCGATGAACATTTCTGTTGAGGGCTTTCACTTGAATAAGGAAAGCAAGTTGAGCTGGTAACTGAGGGTCATATCCTTTATGATTAAAGGCCACAAGATTGGAATCCGCTGGGTCAATCCCACCTATTGTTGATAATAGAGCCTGCTTCTGGGTGGCTTCTGGGTGGGGCGATTTTGCAGTACCTTAAGTGTCGACATACGGACGGCAATTGGGCCAGGTCCTCTACTATATTATAATTCTGTGCTACTATGGCACAAGGATTAAATGTCAATTTGTGTACTACTCCCTTTGGTGGCTTTATTGTTAGCTCAGGAATGATGGGTGGCACAACTTCAGTTGAAGTTGTTGTCAAACTACTAGGTTGATTAGTAGCCTTGTTGTTCGACAACTGTGGATTCCCGTAATCTTTATTCCTAGTCGATATCAAAGAATCTTTTTGTTAATTTGAAATGGACAACATAAGCACTTGGGATGGGGAAGCATTATCGCTAGCAACCAGATTGGTTCCCGGGTTTGGAAACGGATTAGTTAATATCGCTGAGGATTTTGAACTCTTAAAGAGTTTCTTAACTTCAGCTTTATTTGAACAATCTATCGTCCGATGATCCTCATCGCATATCTAACACCCCACAGCGGGTTTCCTTTGCCTAGAAGGCTTTGCAGAAGGTTTTTTAGGAGAGGACTTATCCAGCTTCTTCTTTTTCCCTTTATTTTTGCCCCCATGGCTGCTTTGGATTTTTGCCTTTGTCAATCGATACGGCATTGACCTCTGAGGCGAGAGGTTCTTCATTTTCATTTTGACTAGAAATCGTACGAGATTTCTTTGATGCAAATTTTACGGTTTTCGTGCTAGTCGTACCTATCACACCATCACCGGCATGAGAATCTTTGTTTGATTTAGGAGGAGAAGGAATGGAAAATTCTGGTCTAGGAGAATCAGGGATTTTGTCATAAAGCATGCCAGACTGAGTATAGATCAAGTCTAGATATTGCACACGAGCAATGACTTGCTCTTCAGTGACGACCCCTTCCTTTGCCACATCATCTGTGATAGAAGGTAATAGTGACTTAATAAACCATTCAGCTAGCAGTTTATCAGTAACATATGTTTTTACCATTCATGGCGACACTGCCACTCATGGATATGATCAGATATGTGAGTGGTTATCATCTATTTGAAATTGGTAAGAAGCTCTGTTCCTATTTCATACCTTATGGGTAACTGAAAAATGGGTTAAAAGGGTTGTGGCTAGGGTGCTAAAGTTATCAAATGAAGCTCTAGGCAATTCGATATACCATTTTGCTGTCGGACCAGTTAATGTTCGCTGAAAAAGGTGAAGCCTAATCAAATCATCATTAAGAGTGTTGGACGAACACCACATATGAAAGGTCATCCCATGATTCAATGGGTCTTCACCCAGATTTCCATTAAATTTAGGAATATCTAACAGAAGTTTGTGAGGAATCGCCGACGACCAAGGGGCATAAGCAATTGGATCGTTTGTTAGCTGATTTAGATCCAGTAACTCTAATGTTGCCACGAAGGGCAACTGTTGATTTAGGTTTGGCGAAGCATACCCAGGATAAGATGGGATTGCCTAAGGAATGGGTCTTTGGATACCAGCATAGTGCATTTGATGCTGATAACTTTGGTAAGGTTGATGGGCATAACCATTATGAAATGATTGATGTTGACCGTTTTGATCATAGGGCTGCCCATTAATTGTGAATATTTGTTGCACAGATCCTTGGTAAACTGGTCGGAATTGCAGTTGTTGATATTGCACCAGCCATGGTTGTGAAACCATTTGCTATTTTCCAATACTGGCTATTTGACCAAGACGAGGGGTAATAGTACTCGTTTGAACCTGGGTCGCTTTGGTTAGGGAGCCACTAATCGGTGACTATGGCTGTGTCATGGAGATAGGAGGTTGTTGTATTACGACCTGAGAAACTTGAGGTTGGCATAGAATAGACAAAGCTTGTACTTGTGACACTATCACAATGGCCGGTGTAGTGGGAATGTTCGACACAGGTAGGATTTGTTGCATTGAGTATACAACTCTTGGTTGTTGAAGCAGTATCAGTACCCAACTCTTGGATGTAATTCCAGCATGACCCAAATTCTGTTGTGAACTCCCATATGGTTGTTCTCCTAAAGGAAATAATGAAAGGGTATACTGCCCCCCATATGGTGGTAATCCATTGTTCAAAGGAATGATTGGCCTTTGGTCCAGGACTACCCAAATTGATTCTATTGCGAAGGATCAATTTGTTGAGACTCAACATACGAGATTCCGAACGAAGAAACAGGAATAGACCATACTGTCAAAACAGTCCCTGGGTCGACGCCATCTAGCAGTTGAGAGCTAGTTGGGACAGATGGTACACCAACTAAAATTGTTTGAGTAGCAGCAGGAGGTTCTGCTACTGCTACATCAGATGACATAGTAGTAGATGTCGATGGTTGTTCAGACATATCTAGTCTATCCAAAAGATTTCCTAGCGATTCTATAGGAACTGTGATGAAGGGAGACTAACTTCTGATGAAGAAGGATATAGGGTGATCCCGGCTCCAAAATGCAATGGAGTACTGGATGGAGGATCCTCCACAATTTATTCTACAACAATCAATCTAGGTGGGAGAGGAAGACCATTAGGTCCGTAAAATATTTCTGGTGCCGAAGAAGGTATAGACTCTGCAACGATAGTTGTTGGAGGGGTAGCACCTTCTGAATTAGCTGTAGATGGAGACGATTCAGGAATAGAAGCATTTACCATTACACTAGGATCAGTTCTAATGTCCTCTCGTGGTCGTGAAACTTCTTCTATAAAGGCAGGGGTACCAGAGATAG
Organism: Pinus taeda; assembly: GCA_000404065.3. NCBI lineage: Eukaryota > Viridiplantae > Streptophyta > Pinopsida > Pinales > Pinaceae > Pinus > Pinus taeda. The sequence goes on from APFE030054500.1 coordinate 207,853, forward strand.
TTGGAGTAGCTAGAGTCCCTGCGGATGTTGGAACACAAGTTCCACACAAACTAGGGGACTTTGATCCAGTTAAGCAATTTTTCTTTATCTGGAATAGTTTCATTTCTAGAGTCAAAGATGGTTGAATCGTTAATATCCGCGAACGACGGGGTTTCGATTGACTTTCTTCCACGATTGCGGATTACTTGATCAACTCAAAATAAAGGGGAAAAAGTGATTTCGAATTTAATGAATTTTAGACGCTTTGACACAACTTGATTTTTCAATTTTTAAGAGTCGAGAAAAAGCTAAAGATGAATCTAGTCGCCTTCAATTTCTAATGAGCCTGAAGTGACAAGTGCTCAAATGGACCTTTTCATTTAAGGACTTTGAAAAGGAACGAAAGAGACTACTATGGCAATCTAGACAGAGGGATTACCAAACCAGTATCAAAACTGCAGAATACCTTTTACGGTAAGGCAGTCAATCTTCCCAAATGTTGTGTTCAATGCATTGCGATCGATAGGGCAGCAGACATGGCTTCCTAAGGATAAAGGATATAGCCTATTGTGGTCTCCTAATATATACTCAATGGTACGTGGGAGCACAAGTCCGTACTGGTACTTGTCATCTCAAAGAGGAGGAATCACCCAACCTACTATGAAAGCGATAGTTACCAGGCTTTATGGCACTGGAATACGTCTCTAGACTAGACTTCTAAATGTTGTGCGTTAGGTTCCAAAGCATTTTTATGTTCATTGAATTTATTTTACAGTTGATCTTTTTTAAGAAGTTTTCCTTTCAGGTTCACCGCATGATGTAGATATACAATTCCTAAAATGCAATCTACGATGATAAACAATCGTTTAATCTTCTTTTTGCAATGAAAATCCTAGCTACTAAAGAAAGAGAAGCAGGATTCTTTCAACATAGAGCAGAGAGAACACACTAGATGCACTGTCCTAAATCAGAATCAACAAGCAGTCTAAATGCAAATGCACATGCATGTATTTGTTTTTCTTTCTTTATGTGTGAATGACAAAAAGAATGCTAAGTACAAATCTGAATCGTTTCAAGCGACAGTAATAACGATTTTCTTTTCAAAAGATGAAAGGAAGATAATGATGACACTTTGCGATTTTGAATTGAAAATTTCTTTCGACACTTGAAAAACTATTAATTCAAATCAAATACAAGAGTAACAGTGTAATCCACCATCAAGAATAGTAGGATTCTTTTCTTTGACTGAAAATGACACTTGTGACACTTCCAAATCAAAAGACTACAACTTGATTACATTACTTCTTTGTAAAGGAGAACCGTAACAGGCGAACAATACATAAAAAACATTTACAGTTCTTTGTACTATGGAGGCTGAATCATGGAAAGGAAGGGAGTTTCCATAGTGGTATACTGATCACAGATAGCAAAACTCCTGAATAAAGCTGAAGAGAGTGAAAAAAAAACCAGAATCTGGAAGCAGAGGAGGTCTTATCTGATCATCGCACCTATAACATAGGGAAAGAACGATGCATCTCACCTACTGCACATAGGAGGTGTGATGCATCCAGATTCCCAACAGGAAAAGTGCGATGGTCCAAGGATGAGACTTCAACTTGGTTCTTGGTCACAGTTTGCAGCTTAGTTCAGGGATTTAGGCCAAGCTAATGATAGTTAGTAAATGCAAATCAGAGGGGCTGATCTAATGAGGCTACTTGAGCCACCACCAGGGCTATTAGGATGTTTGAAAATCAGTTGTTCAGTTTATAAACAAAACTCGAAGATAGACTGAAGCAGCATTAATCTACTTTGCACTTGCATAGCAAATGCAGTTTGAAGGCTAGCTGGCTTGACTTCAAGCTCCGTCTGTAAGTTTATAAAGCAATAAAATATAGACAAGAAAACAAGCTATTCGCTCCCCAGCAGAGCCGCCATTTTGTTATCGGGAAATCTAGTTTCTATGCAGAGCTGCTAGTCCCACTAATATGGGTAGCTATCTTAGAAACAAACAGGTTAAAGTTACTTTCATTTTCCTTTACGAGAAATAGATAGGAGACGAGCAAAGAATACCAACCTCGATCTTTCTCTTGGTTCCTCGCTTGTCCCTCCTCCTCTCTGACAGATCTTTGCCGCTCTTTTCTTAAACACTCCACTTCAAAGAGTACCTGTAAATTCAAAGCAGCATAGTAACTTCAAAGTGCAGAGAACTATAATTATAAACAATATAGGACCAGATATATATTGACCACACAAATGCAGATATCATCAAACATACAAGGATGTGGAGGAAAACTTGAATAGCGTTATTTATGTAAGGATTAGAAGAGGGGATTACAACCCATAGATCTGGCCCAACATCATCCTCCCATCATGAAAGCCCTTCTTCACCTCATGAAAAAGCTCAGATCACCCAACACTATGATGTTCCACCAGGAAACCAACAACATTTCCTTACAAGATACAAGATTCCAGCCATTCCTCTTTGGATCTCTGAGATGAGGGATCCATATATAGATATTTGCAGAGGTGTGAGTCAGCTCTGGGTTTTTGGTTAGTGTCATTCCATTGATAGTTCTTGGTTCCACTTGGAGATTTCATTGATCTCTTACTCATCCCTGGGCAAATTCTTAGAGGCAAGTGTCATATGAGAAGTTTCTAGAAGATTCCTTGATCATCCACTTAGCAAACTATCTTTGTCATTTGTCTATTCTTGCTCATCGCACCCTATAGAAGGACTTTTTAGTATGCATCGCACCTCCCATGTGTAGTAGGTGTGATGCATCACACCCAGGCCATGGAGCAAGTGAGATGATCCAGGTTTAACCAGTTCTGAGTAGTTTTTCATGGAGAACTTCTGGGAGATGATGTAATCAGCTGACCTTGCTCCTTTAGGATATGAAACAATACTTTTAGGGGATTAGAAGCCCTTGGTTTATTGAGATATATGATTGGGGTTGTAGTTCCCAAATATATCTATAACACTCCTTCAAAACATAAATCTTACAACATTGTGTGTATTGATTACCTGACGAAATGGGCAGAAACAAAGGCAATCAAGGCAGTGGCAGAAGAAAAAGTAGCTAAGTTTTTGAGGGAAAATATCTTCCACAATTTTGGCTATCCAAGGGAGTTAGTCGCTGATCAAGGGAGTCAGTTCACCACCAATTTGGTTGAAGACCTGCTCACACACCACAAGATTAAGAACAAAACTTCCACCCGCTATCATCCACAAGAAAATGGGTAGGTGGAAGTCACTAATAGAGCTTCAGAAGGGATTTTGACTAAGGTAGTGAGAAGCAGTAGAAAAGATTTGGCAGATCGATTGGTGGAGGCCATTTGGGCCTATAACACCACTTGGAAAACCACCACAGGGTTTACACCCTATGAGCTGGTCTATGGGAAGAAGGCTCTACTGTCAATCGAATTTGAATATAACATGTTAAGGATGATAGCTCAGCTAGACCTAGATCTTAGCCATGCACAAAAGGAAAGATTGCTTCAGCTAAATGGATTGGATGAACAAAGATGCAGGCCCTACTCCACTCAGAGGTAGTCCAACTTCAAAGAAAAATATGGCATGACAGACATCTCAAAGAAAAACAATTCCAGCAAGGAGATTGGGCGTTGTTGTATGATTCAAGATATAAAGATTTCAAGGGAAAAAGGAGAAGATGGTTGGGACCATATACAATATAAAAATGCAATGAAAATGGTTCAATCCTTATTCGGACGATATACGAAGAAGCCATCCCCATGCTCTTCAATGGGCATATATTGAAGATGTATAGAAAGCCCCTTTCCAAGCAAGAGTTCATTGAGAATATGGGAAAAACAGTGTTGGTAGTGGAGCAGGTCCCTGTGTCCACTCCACCCACACCCTGAGCAAACAAAAGAAAAAGGGAAAAATAGAGGAAAAAAGAAAAAACAGAAAAGAAACAGAAAAGGAATAATAGATCATTGGGTGAAAACCTCTTGGATGCGCCCAAGGTAGGCAATGAGGGTGAAAACCTTCTGGAGGCACCCCAGCTGTCTCAAAAAAAAAAACAAAAAAAAAAATCTAACTTCTTTTGAATAAATTGCAGGTTGTAGGAGGGTCACACAAGAGGAAAAGACATGGCCAAGCTGCATACACCCTTCATTGTCCTTCCATCCATCATCGTTATCCTTTCCCAAGCCTTGGTCTCATTTGTGCTAAAAATTTCGCATCCTATAGGAAACTCTATGTATTCTATAGGAGGCTCTTGTAAAAATCATAGAGAGGCCAAAATCAAGTTCAGAGAAGAACCCAAGGGCTGGAAATTTGCCTAGAAGGCCTGTGAACCTCCCTACCAACATCCATGTGCCTAACTCTCCATTCCATCCCTGCACACCCACATCTCCACTCGTTTTTCTTTCCCTACACATACAAATACAGAAATTTTATTTCTTTGATTCTGTAAAGACAAAAAAATAATGACAAATAAAGTAGTATCATTCCTTGCTTATCCCTACCTGATACCTTCCAGCTACTATTTATTTTCATTCAAGACCTTCTTCAACAATATTTTCATCCCTACTCAAGCATCAGCCTGAATTTTAGAAGGAGAAGCAACTAAAGGAAATCCTATAGGATTCCTGTAGTAGTTGACCCCTTTGAAAAACAAGCTCTAGAGATAGGGTCATCGCAGTAGGATGTATGAAGCATGCAGGGAGTAGATCTTGATCGAAAAATCACCAGCATAAGCCAAAGGCCAAGCATGCAGAGCAACAACAGCAACAAGAACAAGGGAATAAAGTGCCAAGGTCCGAAGCATGCAGAACATAGCAACAATTAGCAGGTAAGTGGCTAAACCTATTCTTCGATTGGATGAATATTATTTACAAACTACATGAACTATGGGAATGGTCATGATTAAATGGAATCGGTGGCCAACTAATTGGCCACCCTAGTTTAGTTCACACACCCTCGTGGAGTTCAAATGAGCCTCGTCCAATGCAAACCACAGATTAGATATGTAGTCAGAATGTGTGGCCTGTCAACTTGGAAAGAAAAAAATCACAACTGGTAGTGGTGGTGGCGTATAACACGATGAGGGAGGTGATGGCGGTCACGTGGCATGCAGAACATAATTACACTGGAGTAGGACCAACGGTCCGAATGGGGATAACGTACCCATCCTGCCACCTCACCTCCTCACCACAGATTATGCCATTAGTTAAGTACATTGTAGTCTAAGCCTCCACCACCCTTTGTTTCATTCTCATTCATGAAGTTCTCGACTGCAATACTCACCTACCACTTTTAGAATAGTGAACCAGTTGTTTCTGCCATTTTTTCAAAACCCTCCCACCTATTGGGCTCTACAGGAGCACTACTATATTCTACAGGAGCAAGGACACTGTCTAGAGGAGGCTTTCTACAAGAAGGCCAGAGAGTAGCTCTACAGCAGAAAAAGTCAAATTTTTTGTCAAATTCGAGCTTGAAAAGAGGTAGGCTCAGGAAACCACTCTGCATACGATATATTTATATAAGGTGGTGGATTAAAAATATATTATTGGGTTGAAAAAGGAAAGGAAAGTGAAGCTTAAAAGTCTGTCTGTATTTTTATGAGTTATGTAGTCTCTCCATTTCCTTCTCTACATTTAAAATCTGTCTTTTTTCTTCCTCACATTCTTCTGAAAAGAATGGATGCAACTATAGAAACCAAGCTTGTGAAAAAACGAATTTGCAAGTCTGTCTACTCTCTAAAGGAAAAACACTATGTTATACATTCTATTTTATGTCAAAGTCATGATTATTTTTTTCAAAAATCGAGAAGCAAATTCAGGTTAAGAATAGTTTGAAGAGGGAAGAATTGCAAATTGATGTTGTAAAGAAGAAGCACATGGGAAATTCCTCCTACAGATTCAGGAAAAAACAAAACTCAGTTGTCTCTCTGTTTCTGGTTTTGGAAACCATTTTTTTCCTCACCTGAGCACTTTCAGAAACCACTAAACACCATGCCAAGAGGTTTTATGAGAAAGGAACATTTGAAATCCAACAAATTGCATGAGCACCCTGAGGTGATGGCCCTCTTCACTAGGGAAAACTAGATGTATTTCTTTGAGAGAATTCATGAACATGATGAGGAGGTGACTGAAGAATTTTTTACATTCTTAAGACCCCACTCGAAAACACATGCTACAGTCAGTTTTAGGGGCCTGACCCTAGAGCTTACACCAGATTTTATCAGCAGAAACATAGGTCTTCCACTTGGGCTCCCTTGGAGCAAAGAAGAAAAACCGTTGGGACAAGTTGTTAAAAATACATTCTTTCAGCCCGATGAACATCTTGTAGAGAATAAGAATGGGGTTAGAAGGACAAGCTTACCTCCTCCATGGAGTGAAGTCAGCTACTAGATCATGAAATACATCACTTGTGAATGAAGATTCAGTATATTTTATGGTTATCACTTCAGGTTATTACATGAATTGAGATATGGGATGGACATACCTGCAGCTTGGAAACTCAATCTCCCATATTTTCTCCTCCAATCTTTGATAGAATGTGTCATCAAGTTGATTGCAGTGGTTCCAGACGAGCTAGCCCACCATGGCCTCATTAAATTATTGGTGGAAGATGCCCTACACACATATACCATCCCCATAGCTTGCGAATTTTTCAAGAATATGTCTAGACGAGATGACATCAAAACTTTGACTGAGGACAATAGCCCATCTGGCAGTGAGGAGGACGAGAAGAAAGAGACAATTGAGATGGAAATTCATGAGGAGGCACAAAATATTCAAATAGAAGAAGAAATAGAGGAGAAGCAGAAAGAAGAGGAAAACTTGACAAAACCTCCATTGAGCCTAAGACAGATAACAAAACAGCCTCAAAAATAGAGAAGCGGAATAGGACAAAGGCTGAGAAGAAAAATCCCAAGAAAGCTCATAAAATACTGCCACAAGAAAGGCAGGGACTTAGCACTATAAGGAGAAAGCACCACTAGAGGTAGCAGAGACAAAAGTAAAAACAAGAGACATAGGAAAAACTATAGGAGATGAAGGAGAAGAACAGCAGGAAGAAACATCCCCTAAAACACTAGTAAGGGAAGGAGAAGTTGTGCTTACTGCATTGAGCACTCCAAGTAAGCAAAAGGGAAAGAGAAAAAGATAGACATCTATGTATTTCAAAGTCTGGAGGAGCACCAGGATTAAGGTAGGCAAGCCCTGGCCACCATCAAAAGAACCCATAATCATTGAGGATGAAACTACTGAGAAAAAGGAGGAATCTCCCTCCAAAATATCTATCACCTATGAGAGAGGGAGTCCCAAAACCTCCAGCTAGAAGGAAAGAATCGAATTGATGGAATCCAAGGCAATCCTACAAGAAGCTCAAACCTCTCTACAGGAGACACTGGCCATGTTGAAAGAAACTGAACAATCGGAAAAGAAGGTAGTAGAACAATCATAAGAGGAAGGTAAGGCAAAAGAAATAGCTGAGGCAAGCCCACAACCTAATTTAGGCTCATATTACAATCTTTTAGAAGGTGGGAAGATCATCCCACAAAAATTCATTGTGCCTCGTTTCTTTGAATTAGAAAAAGAAAGGGCCAGAACCCACACTTGGATGGAGATTGCTAAATCTAAAGGAGTGGAAGATATAGGGCACTTGGAAGACAAGTTGAGAGAGTTGAGAAGGGAGTTGGGCATGGTAAGGCACATAGAGAGCATTAGAAGAGCCCAACTATAGGAAGAAAATGAACTATTGAAAACCAGTTACAGGAACAAGAAACGCAAGGGGGAAAGAAGTTACCAATTTTGGAAGGATAGAAAAAAAAAGAAGGTCCCTAGCAGATAATGAAGAAACAAAGAAACAACAGCAAGAGGAAGAGCTACAGACTGATGTTGAAATGCAGATGAAACAACAGCAAGAAAAAGAATCCCAGGTAGCAACTAAGTGTTGATTTTGAAATAGTAGTTGTAGGAGAAGGAAGCCCAGATGGCCTGCATGGCCAGCTGGGCAATGGAGGCCTTGAAGTGTAGACAACCAGCTAGATCCTATGCATTATATTTCAAAGACCAATGGCTCCAATTCTAGATCGAAACATTGGCCCAGAAGGGTACAATCCCATTCCAAAATTATGATCAATTTATGAATTTATGTGATAATAGTTTAGCTGAGGGTAAAGCCAAATTAGCAGAATTTTACTTCCATAATATGGCACTACTAGACATGAACTTATGGGATCCAAATGATGCACTAGGAGACCTACAGCTCATGGCTATGGCTTCTTGGTTGAGCCATGAAGAAAAGAGGGCAGTATAATTTTAGAAGATCATGACAAAGGAGCTAAGTGAACCCCTCATCATAAGGCTATAACCAAGAAACCCCTTAGCTCTCATTTATGCCCATCAACACATTGCAGATAATCCTCAAGTTCTCCCTGATTACGTTGACAGACAAGCACAAGCTATCATTCATGTTGAAGATATGGAGAGACTATTTGGCGATGACTGCCTTCATGCATGCATGATAAGGTGGAATACCTTGTCACATAACCTAAGATCAGGGAGTATCACTCCCCAACTAGAATGAGGGAGGCTATGATGAGAGTGCCCCTATATAAACAATCAATGCAAAACTTGAAAGCCAATTGGATTGGCCTTAAGTTCAGACCTCCACTACTACTAAGACTATTAGAAGGGGTTAAAGAGGAGGAAGAACAAGGATGAAGTGGACAGAAAAGTAGGTTTCCATGACAGAGAAGAGGATATAACATCAGAGGCTTGGGATGTCAGGGAAGTTGTTAAAGCTATTAAAGATGAAGAACTGGATTAGTTGCTCAGAGGATGAGCAACCCATTCAACAGGGGGTGATGATGAGCCCCAAAAATGGGTAACTATATGGGCTCATTATGCCTATTACTTTCATTTAATCCAACATTCTCAATAGTTTTGTTCATGTTCTTGAATATATTTATGTCAATTGAGTGAATGGGGATAGTCACTTTGCCACATAGTCTAATGAGTGTTTATTGCAGATTTTTGGACAATTTTGGATAAGGACCAGGCATTTATGAGAAGAATGGCAGCCAAATTCATGGAAACAGGGCTAAGGACTTATAGGAGGGATGTCTCCTTCATTAATTACCCCTTCCTCTAGTTCTCCATCAGCGACTGGGAGTACAAAGGCCACCATATCGATGATTCCAAGGGGCAGCCGAGCAAGTCAAGTAGGGTTGCTCTTATCTCTAGTTTTAGGCAATTGAGTTCCTTAACTTTAGGAGGACTATTGGGAGTCCTCACTTGTATAAATAATAAGACTTCAAGCCTCAATAGGTTAGCCATTGGATAGTCTATTTTCGTACTTTTGTGCAGCCTTGTACTCAACTCATTTTCGAGCTTTCTTTGAAGACAATTTTGTGATGTAATAGCTATTTTTTTATCAATGAAGATGAATCCAATTTTGCACCAGCATTGATATTTTCAAAGGGTTGAAGCTCTTGGGTTAGGGCCCAACCCAAGTTTCCCAGCACCTCTTTTTTGTATTTATATTTTTTCGCTTGCATTCATAGGATAATTTCTGTTGTTTAGATTAAATCTTGCTTTGGTAAAATAGGTTGCTTTTGATGGTTAAAATAGTTGTGCTTGCTTCAAGTTGCTTAAGTAGTTTGTTGTAGTAACAGAGAAAGATCAAAAAAGGCTACCAGCAGGTCTTGACCTCCTTTCTCCCTCCTTGGGACCATGATTTGAGGTCAAGGCACTACTGCTGCCACCAAAAGCACAATTTTTGCCCTTTATGCAATTGCTAGTGTGATGTTTTGAGTTGAAAAAGTAGATATTAGTTTGGATTCACATGCTTAGATCCTTTCTTGCTAATTTACCATGGCTTTCTTGCATAACTTTCTGTTCATGAAGTTCTATTCAGTAGGTCTCTATTTATAGGTCAAATTTTAGGTCAAAATAGACAGACTCTATTTTTTTTGGTTCTTGCTTAGGTCGGTTTTGGGAAGGAACTGTGCAACTCACTTGTAGAACACCCCAACTTATCCCTCCTCCATAGCACAACCTGTACTAGTTCATCTCTCAATATTTCCCCACTCAATCGCCTCATTTCGCCAGTCTTCCCTAATTTCTATGTTTTTGTACAAATTTGCTTTCTTCCCCTTCGAACAAGTCCAACCATCTCTTTCATTCATGATCTTCATTGATAGAGTCCTAGACCCTTCAACACCTTCATCTAGCCTTAATTTCCCTTTTCCCACCATTTTTCCACCTTCAAGCCTCCAAAAAACCACTTTCGGCTTCCCCCTGTAGATCCTCATGTAGAACCTCCTGTAGATCCCCTGCAGCCCCCTATAGAAGTTCATGCGAGCTATTTTTCAAAGTCTGATTGTAATGGAAGTATCCAGAAGGGTATGAGGGACTTCTTAGGACCTCTCCACACATTCCTCATCTTCAACAAAAGCCAACTTGATCCTCCTTTGCCACCAAACCTCTGCACAGTCACAATTAGTAAAACCATAAGCATAATAATTCCGCATAAAAATACTCAAAAGTACAAAAAGATGATTTCTTCCCATCTGTCTTCAAAAGTAGCTTAAACAAATGCAATTTACCTTTTTAGAAGTTAGTGGCACCCATTTCAGTAGTTTCCATCTCTTTTCTTGCACAACTAGGGTTTGCTAGGGTTTACGTTTCATTTGAGTTTTCCTTCTCTTTCTACAAGAAGAATAGCCTCTATAGAGTGAGCTCTCCTCCATCACAGTAAAAGCTTCTTCTGAGAACTCATAGAAGTTGTTTTAAGCTCCTAGCGAAATTGCGTCAGCTGATCAAGTGATAGCCTCTAGTAAGAGCTAATACTTGGGCATACAACAATGTCGCTTCCAAGTTTTTTACGAACCACTGGGTTGATAAAAGTAAAGAAGGAAGCCTCAGAAGTTGCAGCATTATTGTTGCAATACTAGAGCTCACCAATAAGCCCTTAGAATTTATCGATATAACTCCCTCTAATCAGCCTCTAGACCTCCACGAAGGTGTACGACTATCTTTCACAGACCTTGAACAAGCTAATCAACTACTTAAGAGCATCAAATATTACTCTTAACCCAATAATTACTCAGATCGGCCTAAGTGTTTGATAACTTCAACATACAACAAGATATTCTTCGCATAAATAGCTAACACCAATTTCATTCATATAATAATATAAATCAAGTGAAGTCACACATCAATACAACGTTATTTCATAAGGCCTTATCACAGCATAAAGTGCATTCATTCATAACGGAATTAAATAGACAACACAAGAATTTTTGGAATAATCTCTTTATTGATATTCGGTCAATGCTTACATACTCAAGAATTCCCTATATACTTTTCTACAGGGGTCCATGCACTGAGCTATGGACTCTACTCTAGGTCTCTGTACACACAGCTACAGAACCTTTCTTCCTACTCTTCTTCAGTAATTCTCTATACTTCTCCCATAGACAAATTTCATTACTTTCTCTAGTATTGCCTTGCTCTCTAAGACACACCTATTTATGCAATCCCATGGTCCGCGAACCATGTGTGGATCCTCAAAAATTTGACTAAACTTACATAAAGAAGGGTAAAACCCTTTATGACTCTTTAACTATCTATGCGCTCTGCAACTACAATTTGCAGAGACTTTACATTTTGTACATCAAAACTTGGGATTTTTGCACCAAAACTTAGGCTTTTTCCCCAAAATTATCCCAGGGGACCTCATCCCAATAGGCTCCCAACACAATGATCATGACTTGCCCTTGAGTCACTCAACTGGCATGGAGATATTAATGCGAAGATCCCCTAGCTCCACTTGTGCAACTACTACCTCAGTTATGCTCTACGTGGTTGCTTTCTTGATTAGTTCCACCACCTGCACTGTGGTTGTTCCTACATTGTGCTGCTTGATCTTTTGCTCCGTACTCTACAAGTCCACCAATTTCTCTTGAATATTGGTGAAAACAATATAGGCCTCATCCAGCCAAGGCCCCAATCTGGCGTTGAGGTCTACCTCTTTCTTGTGCGCTTCTTCCACCTGTGTAAGCAGTTGCTTCACCTCCTGTAACTTGGCAAGGCATTGTGCTATAGAAATGGTGTGCATCATCACCTTGTTGGCTTGCTGGGGCCTGACCCAGGTTTAGAAATATTTAGCCAAACAAATCTCAAAACTACCAGCCCTCTCAGTAATAGTCAGCGGAGCACAAACTGAGGTCTCACCTGAGGTAGTATGGGAGGGCGCTGGAACTAGGTTTCCACACCCTAGGGATGTCTTCATGAAGTCTGGAAGTTTGCAAACTAATCCTATGAGTTTTGATACTCCCGCACAATTGTCGGTTCAGAGTATCTATGAGCACGATTGCAATTTATCATTTATGTTCTTAATGTTGTTATAGATCTTAAATTACTTAAGCAAACACAATGCTTTCAGTTACTAGTTATCATAACAGACATACACACAATCATAAACCATAAACAGATGCATAAACCAGATTATAGAATAGATACACAATATTCCAAAACCAACTTATCTTTATTAATTCCTTTATCTAGTTACAATCCACTTCATGCCCTGCACACATAGCTGCAGGGGTCCGTGCGCATAGCTGCAGACTCTACCAGGCCTCCGCGCACATAGATGCGGAGCCTCTATCTCTTACTACAACCCCCAACTCAGACTTATAGACTCCGAGTGACTATCGCTATTAACAAGCCATACACTATAGATCTTCTCCAATGCTTTCCAAAAATTGTCTTCTACACCTAGAGCCTTGCATTATTTATACATTCTCATGGTCCACGGACCATGGGCATGCTGACTCACATTCTATTATTTTACCTTATTTTTGGGCAGGCTACCCTTTGACTTGACTCATTACAGCTCACACTCTGTGCACTTCACAAAGCCTTTACAATACCAATATCCCCAAAATTGTGGGCTTTAATCCCAAAAACTGTTACGCGGGGGACCCACTATCCAACAGACCTCCAACACAAACATCATGACCCATCCTAAGTCGCTTGGCTAGTGTGGTGATATTTGCTCGGTGTCCATCCAACAACCTCTACGCTTTGCGGATGTCAGCCACACATTCCTCTTCTCTCTGCTGTATCAATTGTGCACAACATTCTGATGCATCATTGTCAGCAGCACCCTCTCGCCTTTTCACATATGTGTCTTGCATCTCTGTCAACTTGATTTTGATCGTGGCAGTGACCATAAATGCTTCCTCGAGCTAAGGTTGGATGCATGCTTTAAGTGCTGCTTCTTTCTATCATGTGGCGTCCACCCGTTGTTTCAGATCCTAGACCTCCCTTATCTTGGCCAATCACTGGGTGAGGGCAACCATCTGTGCGGTTCCCTGAACATTGTCATAAGCCTACTACATGTCCCGTGCTTCTGTCTCTAACTACCATAGCATTGGGTCCTCCTAAAGTGAGGTGAGCATTAAGAGGGACTGGCCCAACAAGCTAATGTAGTCTTGTACAACATGCTCTATCTCTTTCAACCCCAATTCAATGGCTTGGTGGCACTACACGCTAACTTCTATGGGTGTAGAGGACAACGCCTGTAGTCGCAGCTCTGCTATCTACAAGTTCAGCTCCAACTGCACATTCGCAGCCTCCTCGTGGGTCCTGCGAACTCCAACTTCTAGTTGGTGAATCTTTTCTATTATCGGGTGTGTCGCTGGTATGGCCAACTCCGCAGTACTGCTACAGGCTTCCTCCACTACCTGTTCTACTCCCTGGTTTTAGGAAACCATGCTATCACACTACAGGCTGAGCTATTCTAAATTTACCTTCTTCTCACTCAAGACTTGGAGAACGTAGCCCTCCCTGGCACGAAGCTCAGTCGTTACCCCATCCTGCAACTGGTGTAGGGTTTCTCTAGGAAGGGCGGCCAAATTCAACCCCCAACCCCTCATGTCACCTTCAGTTGTTGCTAAGATGGCTCCTTTTGGTAACACCAAAGTGTTCATTGTGCATGTGCACAGAATCTGTTCAACCTTGGTTATACCTTCCACAAGGTGCAGTGTCATCATTCCCAGGGATCACACCTATAATGCCTGCAACTACACTCTGAGCGGCCCTAACACAGTCGCCTACTTTGTCATCAACTCTGATAGAGCATCCTTGTCAATAAATGTTCCTCCCATGGTACTTGTTGTATTTGTCCTTTTTCGCGTGGAAGGAGGCTCCTGGATGTGCGAACTTTTGAGTTGGGTCATATTCATTGTAAGGTCTGTGCATTCTTGTCTCTCCACCTCACCCTCTATGTCTTGCTCCATCGGCATTTCTCGGTCTTCCTTGGCCTCCTTAGCGGGTACGGTTATGGTATTGTCATTTTCTCTAGTGCAGCTGCCTTAGCCACAGTCTGTTTCATGGTCACTTCTTGTTCTTGTCGCTTCCTTTTAGCTAGCTTCGTGATGTGCAGCTTGGTCTCCTTCTTCTGTTGTGCCGTAATTTTTTCCAATTCTTCCAACTCTGGGGCATGCCACTCCAAGACCATAAGGCCATTACTTTGAAGATTGCATCATCTGTGGCAATGAATGACAACTTTTCCCATGCTCAAGCTGGATCCTTGCACGCGCGGATATACATGTTATGCATATCCTCCTTGAAGTCTACCACACTCCATAAAGTGTTATATACCATCAAGGACAAGCATAGCCTATGGTTGATCCATGTTCATAAACTTGCCTTGAGAAATGTCCAAAATACCTTTATCTCGTGGATCCTCACCGCATCTTTTGTTTCCCAGAGAGAGGTATACCTCATGACCTCAGGTGTGTTCTACTCCATGGAGGAAAACACGTTGTCTGCTGGCGTCTCCCTGGAAACCAACAGGATGGATAAGAGCATCCACACATAGTGGAAGGTCTTACCCTGGTCCTAGGCTTCCTTGCAATTCGGCAAAATTTCATCACAGAGAAACTGCGTCCAACTGAACTGGACCCCTTCTGCACACTGCTCCACCAACATAATTACAGATGCTAGCACTTCATCTACATGACATTTCCTCATGATCTTGCTGGCCAGTAGCTGGGTGGCAACATGCACCCCTCGGTCCTTGATACTTGCTATTACATACCCTCACTTCCTTTTGTCTAGATAATCTTTGGCCTTCATAGCTTCTGCGAGGCCTAAGTCGCTACTCTTTCCAGCGATGTCTATGGGATTGCTTCCTTTAATCGGCAGCTGCGAAATTTGCTGAATTGAGTTTGTCGTGATCGGAATCAGCTCTTCTAGCCACATATACCCATCATGTACTAAACACAGTAGCTATCAGATGAGAAAGATTGTGATAAGCGCATGGTGGTAGTAGGGTATCCACCGCAGATGAAGTAACCCTGCCTTTTCCACACCTGACAACCATTTCTACTATCACAGTTTTTCCGTAGCCAAATATGGGAACTTCTCACTATCCACAAGGTCCCTGTCTTTGAATTTTATATTCAATACCCGTCCCAGCGACGGACCACCAAACCTTATATCATCCAAAAGAAGCGGGGTCTATAGTGCACTCTTCGTGGCCTCCAGGTCCTTTGGTATCTTGGTTGTCCCTTTAAATGGGGAAATGCAAGAGGGTAAATCCATCACTGAAGGTGCTTGGGAGACATTTTCTACCTCATCATCCTATGCCTCAATTTGGGCTATTAGATCTTGCAAATCTTCTTCCTCCTTCTCTGTTTCAATGGTGATAGCTTTGCCTTTCTCTACCAGTGATATTTTACTAACTTGTTTGTGCCATGGTGATACCCAGATAGGCCCCATTGTCTGTTCTCTTTTTGTGGTCGTAGCATGCATGGGGACTTCAGTACCTCCAGTGTGCCTACTACCTCTCTAGGCTCCTCCTAGGTCACTTGGGGTTCTGGACTACCTCCCATAACTCACACTCTGGTTCTCGACATTGTGTTTATACTGGATATGCAATTTTGTTTTCCCACCCTGTTTTCAGTTTCTCCTTATTTCTCTCATGTAGTTAAATTCCCTTTCCCATAAACATACATTCAACAGGCTGGAAAAAATAAATTTGCTGAAAACACAAATTCTGGAAAATTTACAGAATGCTGGAAATTGCAGAAATAAAAATTAATAGTAATAAACAGCCATAAAAACACATTAAAACACTGATATTTTTTGTCAACGTGACCTTGGAAAAACTCCCTACAACTCTTGGGGAAAACCAGTTTGAGAGCTCTTCTTTATTTCTGGAAAATGCCTTTTTACAGTGAGAAAATTTCAGCAAAATATTTCAGCAAAATAAATTTCCAGCAAGCAAACTTATCTGTTTTTCAGCCCAACAGACCACCTGGAAACTTGTTGCACGCGCGGTACAGACCGTACGTATGTACGGATTGTATGAATGTATAGATGTACGGACCATATGGACTGTACGGACATACCTCGATTTCTGTGCCGAAAATCACTTACTTGATATTCGTGCCCAAAAATAAGTTTTTCTCAATTTTTAGCAAAAAAATCAGCTTTTTCTGCTTGTTCTTTCTGTTGTTCTACTTGTTCTTTCTGTTGTTCTGATTTGCTGAAGAGCTGTCTGGTATGTGTGCCAAACTGCTGCCTCTTTCTCCTTCCTGTCCAGAAATCTCCCTTGCTCTCTTGCTCTCCTTCTCCCAATCTGCTCATAAAAAAATGAATGATCTTTCCCTCCTTTTCCTCCTTTAACCCAACCCTAAATGACTTTTGGGTGATTCCTAAATCCAATAGCTGAGATAGATTTAGATCAATGACAACCCTTGATCATGTAACATGGCTTTGGCAGCCCCTATGATGGATCTGTTCTTCCTCTCCACAACCCCGTTCTGCTGGGGGTTGTAAGGAATAGTGAACTCCCTCCTAATGCCTACCTCCGCACAATAGTAGACAAACTCTCCAAGGGTGTACTCTCCTCCATTGTCCGACCTCAGGGACTTGATCTTCCGACCTGTCTGTGTCTCCACAAGAGCTCTAAACTCCTGAAACAGCTTGAAGGCCTCACTCTTAGTCTTCAAGAAATAAATCCAGGTCCTCCTAGAGTGATCATCAATGAATAAAACATAGTACTCATATCCACTCAAGGAAACATGAGACATCCGACCGCTCACATCAGAATGAATCAAATCAAGTATCCCAGTCGCTCTATTGTCACTGCTGGGAAAATGGGATTTGGAAAACTTGCCCATAGCGCATCCTCTGCAAGTATCAAAGTGATCAGTACTGAAATCTGGCATACCTGTAGTGATCTCCCGCAAGGTCCTCAAGAATCATGATACATATGTCCCATCCTGCGGTGCCAAATCTCACACTGCTCAGAACTGCTAGCTCTGCTGTCGATACTACTACTCAATGCCAAAAGGGGTTGGAATGCAAACTTGTAGACCTTTGCATGGCGTACACCTATCACTCTAGCTGACTCAGCTGGAGCGCCCTTGGGATACATCAACACCTGTCCTCCCCTGAACAGTACCTCATATCCTCTGTCCTCCAAAGCTGAGACAGATATGAGGTTCTTCCTCATCCTGGCACATAAAGAACCTTTGTCACTTTCAAGGGAGGTTTGGACTCCCTCTGAAATGTCAGTGTCCCCACCCCGACTGCTCTAACAACTCTGTCATCACCGAGTACTACCTCAAAATCAGTGCCACTCTCTGAAAGCTCCGAGAAGTACTCACGGACCCCTGTCATATGACGTGAAGCCCCACTGTCTACATACCAGATACCTGTAGATGCTCCGCTAATCGAGGGAAAAGCATGCTCCCTCTGAACCTGTATGGCAGGTGATCCTGCATTAGAGGACTCACACGTAGTGAACGCAAACTCCCGGTCAAAACGACCTGCAAAGTCCTCAATCTCTGCTGAAGCTGCCAAACTCTGGTCTTTCCCCTTCTTCTTCTTCTTCTCCGGACACACAACTGCATAGTGTCCCATCTTTTGACAATTCCAACACTTCACCTTGGAATAGTCCTTCTGTGTGTTTACCTGTTTACCTTTACCTTTGCCTTTGCCCCCACCACTGCTTGTGGAAGCCTGCTTCTTCCCTTTGCCTTTCTTGCCTCCTGCCACCAGTGCTACATCCTCATCCTGTTCAACTGGCTTGGCTGCCCCAAGCTGACCTTTCCTGATCTCTGTCTGAATGCAATCATCCCAAAACCTCTCCCATGTGGGAAGGGTCTCACGAGCACAAACCCCATCAGCAAAGTTCATCCATGAACGGGGGAGGCCATTTACCGCAATCCGCCCAACTCAGTGGGTGGAATGGCCTTTCCAATCGCTGTCAACTCATCTCTCACATTAGTAATCTTAGTGAGATATCTAGCTGCACTATCATTACCCATCTTAATGTTTTTCAGTTTCTCCTTCAGAACCATTTTCCGGTTCTTATTGGTACTCTGGTAGAGATTGGACATTGTTGTCCACATCTCATGGGCATTGCTCTTTCCTCTCACATGAGGAATGCAATGGTCTTTGATTCCGTCTAGAATCAGCCTCTTACCCTTGTTGTTCTTTTTATTGTAAGCAGCCAACTGAGTAGCATCAGTAGGCACAACAACAGGGGTCTGTGTGGTATGCACCATGATATCCCAGACTTCTGCCTCCTCAAAGATACTCTGCATTCTCTCCTTCCAAACGATGTAATTTGTATGCCCATCCAACCTATCCTCCACCCTCAATCCCAATGACATCCTGCTGTCCTAAAACTGAAAATAGCACTGCTGTAGTAAAGATAAAACCTGCTGTTTATGAAAAATCAGCTTGCTGGAATTTTCTGAGTGAAAAATCAGCAGCTGTAATTTTTCCCTTTTGCTGTCCCAAACTGCACTTTAGCACTCAAGCTCTGATACCATGTAAAAATTTCTGTTTTCCCACCCCGGTTTTCAGTTTCTCCTTATTTCTTCCATATAGTTAAATGCCCTTTCCCATAACCATACATTTAACAAGCTGAAAAAAATAATTTTTTTCTGAAAACACAAATTCTGGAAATTTTACAGAATGCTGGAAATTGCAGAAATAAAATTCAGCAGTAATAAACAGCCATTAAAATGCATTTAAACACTGATATTTTTGGTCAATGTGACCCTGGAAAAACCCCCTACAACTCTTGGGGAAAACGAGTTTGAGAGCTCTTCTTTATTTATGGAAAATGCCTTTTACAGTGAGAAGATTTTCAGCAAAATAAAATTTTCCAGCAAGCAAACTTATCTGTTTTTCAGCCAAACAGACAAACTGGAACTTTGCTGTACGCGCGGTACAGACCGTACGGATGTACGGACTGTACGAACGTACAAATGTACGGACAGATCTAGGTTTCCGTGCAGAAATTAGTCTCCTCGAAATTCGTGCCCCAAAATCAGTTTTTCCTAGTTTTCTCAGCAAAAATATGCCTTTTTTTACTTGTTCTTTCTGCTGTACTGATTTGCTGAAGAGTTGCCTTGGAATATGTGCCAAGCTGCTGCCTCCTTCTCCTTCCTGTCCAGAAATCTCCCTTGCTCTCTTGCTCTCCTTCTCCCAATCTGCTCATGAAAGAATGAATGATCTTTTCCTCCTTTTCCTCCCTTAATCCAACCCTAAATGACTTTTGGGTGATCCCTAAATCCAATGGCTGAGATAGATTTAGATCAATGACTGAGATATTAAATGCACATTTAAATCTCACTTTCTATTTTTTAATTCACCCCACTTTAATAAAGACCCACTTAGTCATTTATTTCCAAAGTCACTTTTCCTTTCTAATTTTCATTGACTTTATAAAAGTCACTTTTAAATTAGACTTAGTAACTTTATCACTTAAAGTCACTTTTAAATTAGATTTTAACTTTATAAAAATTATAAAGTCACTTTAGAAGAAAAATTAAAATCTTGTGGACACTTTTCCCTAGGCCAAAAAGATCAAAGCCTAAGGGAACCACCTGTCCTCCGGTACCAAATTTCAACACTCCCTCTTACCGAGGAAGGTGTTCCTCACCACACCCATCTTGTCTCTGAAGTAAACATGCTTGTCCCGTGGTAAGGCTTTGGTAAGAATGTCTGCTACCTGCTCATCAATGGAAATATACTCAAGCTTCACAGCTCCCTTCTGAACATAGTGTCTGATGAAATGATATCTGATCCCGATATGCTTTGACCTGTCATGAAATACTGGATTCTTCGAGAGTTTAATGCAACTCTGATTATCACAGTAAATCACTGAAGGTCTCAACGGCTGACCAAATAAGCCAAACAACATCTTGTGAAGCCAGATGGCCTCACAACTAGCTAGATTGGCTGCCATATACTCTGCTTCTGCTGAACTCAATGCTACTGACTGTTGCTTCCGGCTGAACCATGACACTACTGCTGAACCCAACCCAAAACAACACCCTGAAGTGCTCTTCCTATCAGAAGCACAACCTGCCCAATCAGA
>APFE030054500.1:228243-240467 GCA_000404065.3 Pinus taeda
ATATATGCATGCATTTAAACAACGTTCGGGGACCATATATGCCAAAGTACAGGAGCAAACAGAGCCAATAGAGGACGCAGACAGCCATCGAAGCAACAGAGGAACAAGCAGAGCTATAAGGAAGCGGACAGAGTCATCAGAGGAGCAATGGGTGCATGTATATTATTGGGAGCTATCGGGCCACAAAAGAACTATATGCATGCAGATACAGGCGGAGGAGCATATATCATACATATGTGTTTTTACATTATTGGAGGCGCAGAACCTTATATATATACATTTATGCTATCGGGCCACAAAAGAACTATATGCATGCAGATACAGGCGGAGGAGCATATATCATACGTATGTGTTTTTACATTATTGGAGGCGCAGAACCTTATATATATACATTTATGCTATCGGGCACGTAAAGCTCATGTATGCATGCTTTAACACTATTGGCAGACAGAAAGCCCATATACATAGGCTTAACACTATCGGAGGCGGAAGACTTGGCTCTAGGGCAAATACACTATCGGAGGCGGATTGCGGACTTGAAACTCTATACATGGAGTGTTGAGTTGTATCGGGTTCGGCACATCGCATCGCCATGAGGGGTCTACGTTAACGTCGAGCCTTGACCCTGTGCGACTTGCGATCGCCGATAGCCATAATTGCATTGGCACTTCGGAAGCGGGCGCTACAATATGTCAAGTGGTCCATGGCGATCGCCGATAGCGATATCGCATCGGACCTCCGCCAGGGGCAACTCCCGCTGTGATGCATATCCACGCGGACCTGCCGCACATTACAATATGACCTAATCTGTCATTGCATCCGTCACATATCGCATATTATGAAGACCTGCCACACTAAAGCGCCTATTGTGATATGGATCAGACCTGATATATGAATAGGTGCGGGTGTAATGTTTCCTGAAGTCCGCCCTTTCGTCGTTTTGACTGTTTTTTCTCATATTCTTTGTGTAATGAAATATTTGGCTTGCGCAGGGTGTTTTAGGCCGTAAGGCTTACGATGGCTGTTCCGATGGTTTAGAAGGTTGAATGTTAGTTAAAAGGGGTGAATCATAGCGATTATGATTGCGATCGGGACACAACATCTCCGTTAAACTAGTGAAAAAGCTCTGTGTATGCCTACAATCATTGCCAAAAGGAGCACTGTTACGGTAAACCGGGAAGATGTGTTCTCCGTGGATTGTTTGGACGTCAAATGAATCTACGTGTCCCCAAAGAGTCAGTGAACTCGCACAGCGCAGAGGAAGCCGCAGCGACGAGGAGGAGGCCTAAGAGGCGATGTAAGCGGAAACGATTGGACAGAGGCATGGGGAATGAATAAAACAGGGAAAACAAAGAACTGTGGTTGTTGTTGTGGTGGTGAATAACCAGATTGAGAGGCAGCAGAAGTAGCAGAGGCAGCAGAAGCAACAGAGGCAGCAGAGGTAGGAGAGTAGGAGTAAAGGACAACCTCAGCAGAACAATGATCAGCAGGATACCCGTTTATACTAGGTTTGGGTTGGAGCCTCAGAACTGAACAAGACTGACATCCTTAGGGGTTGGTGCTCCTAAGTGTAGAACCATTGCAAACAGAGTTGGTGCTCTGGAGGTTGGATCCTCACTGAAGTCCAAGTTGGAGCTTGACAACTAATCACAACCATATATATACTTATATTATATTTACTTCATTGCACTGTTTTGTGTTAATGAAAGCATTAATTCCAGCTGTCGATTTCTGTGTTCTATATATATACATATATATATGCTTTTGGTAATAACTAGAACAATTAAAAAGAAATATTGTTTCACCCTCCCCTTAGTATTTCCAACAATTGGTATCAGAGCAGGCTTCTTCACACTAGCCTAACAGCGTGAAGAAGGATCCACAGCCATGATGAGAAATCACGAAGCATCAGGAAGACCTCCTCTGTTTGATGGCACTAACTTTGGTTTCTGGAAAAAAAGAATGACCTACTATTTAATGTCCCTTGGACCTGAAGTCTGGCATTTTGTTCAAAATGAATACCAAATGACTACTGCTCTTCCAACAGATCCAGATGAGAGGAAAGCCTACATCGCAAATGCGAAGGCCTTGAACTCCATCACTAGTGGAATCACTGATTCCGAGTTTACAAAAGTCATGCACTGTACCTCTGCCAAAGAAATGTGGGAGAAGCTAGTTGGCTTATACGATGGAGACTCAAAAGTCAAGAAGGCAAAGCTTCAAACTCACAAAAGACAATTTGAAAATTCGAGGATGGAAGATGGAGAAGATATCGCAGCATACCTCCTCCGAGTAGCTGAAGTGGTCAACTCCCTAAAAGGATTGGACGAAAAAATTGAAGAAAGTACCATTGCTCAAAAGGTATTAAGATCTGTTCCAGACAGATTTGACTCCAAAATAAGCTCTATAGAAGAAGCAAAGGATCTAGATACCCTCAAAATGGATGAACTCCATGGAATCCTCACTGCCTATGAGATGAGGAAAGGTGGCCCATGCCCCAAAGATGTAGCATTCAAGGTCTCAAAGTCAAAGAAGGGGAAAGAAAGGAATGACTGTAGTGATGAGTCAGATGTGGAATCCGAATTGGCTCAATTTGTACGAAAGCTGAAGAAAGGATCTATAAGCTTAAAGGCAAGTACCCTCTTATCTGTTTTAAATGTGGAAAAATAGGTCATTATGCAGCAAAATTTCCTTATAAACATGATAGTGATGATGAAGGAAATTCTAAAAGAATGGCACACAAAAAGAAAGGGTTCAATAAGAAGAACTTCTTCTCTAAGCAAGATGAGTCTGATGAGGATGAGTTTATGGTCATAAAAAAAAATCAGATGAGGAAAGTGACCATGATGAAAGCCAAGAAACATTATTCATGGCACTCGCAGATGATGATGACTCAGTGTTGGAAGGAAATGTAGATGACCTGTTAATAAGCGCCATTGAAAAAAATGAGAAACTACGGAATAAAATCATTTCTCTCAAAGTGGAAAACGAGCAAACAAGAAGAAGAGAAGATCTCTTGGAAGCAATGCTAAAAGAAAAAGAAGAGACTTGTGAAGAACGTGAGGCTGAAATAATGTCTCTGAGAAAGGAGTTGGAGCAAATTAAAAAGGGATGTAAAAGCTCTAAAATACCTGAGACTATTCTAAAAAATCAAAAACCTCAACATGACAAGTCTGGAATAGGTTTCAAAGGAGAATCCTCAAGCACTAAGAATAGTGAGAAAAGCTATGCCGATGCACTCTCCTGTAATCCAAAAGAAGAAAAAGTATGTTATCAAAAGCGCATCCTAGATCCAAAGAATGAAGAGAGAATTATTCCAAAGAAGAATGTGGAGTCGAATCATGGACACTACAGCAAATACAAATTTGTACTCCACCAAGGGCCCATCTCAAATCCAAAGAATGAGGTAGGAGTAATTCCCAAGAAGGAAATTGACTCAAACCGTGGCTGCTTCATAGGTACAAAACCATCTTTCTTGGACACTGTTTTCACTGTAAAAACTTCGGTCATCAAGCCAAACATTGCATGGCTCGCAGAAATGAAACGCCAAAGCTAAAGGATTGAATAATCAATTCATATGCCCCCAAAAGGCAGGGAAAAATCAAAACCTTCAATTCATTTGATCCCTTGACCAAATTTGATTTGATTTGCTCATTTTGCTACAATAGTGGACACTATGAACAAGACTGCCCACTCAAAGGAAGAAAGACGAGTAGTAAGAATTCTAGCATGGATAAATGCGGCCTGGTTCTAAATGCTCAAAATAATGGAAATCATTGGTTTGTGGATAGTGGGTGCTCCAAACACATGACAGGAGACAAAAGGAAGTTTGTCTCACTGAGCAAAAAGGAAGGGAATGTGTCCTTTGGAAGTGGATCTGGCAAAATTGCAGGAAAAGGAACTGTTACTCTGATCAATGGAAAAGGAAAAGGTCAAGATGCTTTGCTAGTAGACGGACTCAAACACAACCTCCTGAGCGTCAGCTAAATCTTTGATCAAGGACATAAGGTTGTCTTCAGCACCAAAGACTGTGAAATAAGGAACTCTATCGCAAGGGAACTAGTGGCAAAAGGGGTGAGAACACCAGACAACATTTACATTTTGAACAAGATTCAAGAAAATAAATGCTACCTGAGTCAGACAGATGAAAGTTGGCTGTGGCACAAGCGACTTGGACATGCAAGCTTCGAAAATCTGATCAATATCAGCAAGATCAAAGCTGTACGAGACATCCCAAGGCTGTTCAAACCAAATCAAGGAGTATGTGGTCCATGTCAACATGGAAAGCAAACCAGAACCAGCCACAAGACAAAGGAGCTCTCTACATCGAAGCCCTTGGAGATCATCCATGCTGATGTGTATAGGCCAACTAGAAATCAGGCACTCCAAGGAGAAAGGTACTTTGTGTTATTTGTTGATGACTATACTAGAATGATGTGGATATATTTTATAAAGTATAAATCAGAAACTTTTGAGTGTTTTAAGAATCTAAAAGCCCTTGTAGAAAATGAAAAAGATTAAAAAATTAAGTGCCTCAGAACAGACAGAGGGGGAGAATTCACATCAAACGAGTTTAGTGAGTTTTGTAATATTCATGGAATTAAAAGGGAATTCTCTGCTGCCAGAACACCTAAGCAAAATGGGGTAGTTGAAATAAGAAACCGAACAGTCCAAGAAATGGCAAGAACCATGTTATTAGCAGAAGACTTGCAGCCTAAATTCTGGAGAGAAGCAATCAGGACAACTGTCTATACATTGAATCGAACTCAATTAAGACCAAATTGTGAAAAAACTCATTATGAGTTATGGAAAGGAAGACCTGCTTCAGTGAAGTACTTCAAGATCTTTGGAAGCAAGTGCTTCATAAAAATCAATGATGGCTCACCAGGAAAGTTTGATTCTCGGGTTGATGAAAGGATATTTCTTGGATACTCTACACGGAGCAAGGCTTACAAGTGCTACAATTATCGACTAAAGAAAATAGTGGAAAGCATTGATGTAAAGGTTGATGAAGATCTTCCTGAAAAGGAAATTGAAGAACATGAAGATGATTTTCTCGTTGAAGAAGAAGAACCTAAAGAAGAAGAAATAGATGAGGAAGAAGAAGAAGAGGAAAGAGAACCACCTCATATCCCCTCAAAGATGAAGTATATCCAAAGATATCATCCAGAAGAGCAGATTATTGGCGATAGAGATGAAGGTGTGCAGACCCGAAGAAGGATAACAATTACACCAAAGAGAAAAGTCATTGCCCTTCTGTCTATGATAGAACCAGAAACATTTGCAGAAGCAAGTAAGGATCCTCATTGGGTGAAAGCCATGGAAGAAGAAATGTCCCAAATTGAGAAGAACAAGACATGGGAGCTGGTACCTCGTCCAAAGGACAAAAACATAATAGGAACCAAATGGGTGTTCAAAAATAAAATGAATGAGGAAGGACAGATTATCAGAAACAAGGCAAGGCTTGTCTGCAAAGGCTATTCACAAATTGAAGGAATTGACTTTGAAGAGACATTTGCACCAGTAGTCCATATGGAAGCTATCAGGATGTTCTTGGCATTTGCTTGCTCAAAAGGATTCAAAATCTATCAAATGGACGCGAAATCAACATTTCTAAATGGGGAACTCAAAGAAGAAGTCTACATGGAGCAGCTAGAAGGGTTTGATCTAACAGAAGGAAAGGACTTAGTCTGTAAGTTGAAAAAGGCTTTATATGGGTTGAAACAAGCTCCTAGAGCTTGGTATGCAAGATTGGATCACTATCTACAACAACAAGGCTTCAAAAAGGGAGTGGCTGGAAGTAATCTATACATAAAGATAGATGAAGGCAAGTTACTAGTTACTCTTGTTTATGTCGATGATCTGATTTTTGCTCGTAATAATGATGAAATGAGCCATGAATTTTCTCAAAACATGTCAAAAGAGTTTGAGATGTCAATGACAGGAGAGTTGTCTCACTTCCTTGGACTTCAAGTATCTCAAACCAGAGCAGGATTCTGTATATCTCAAACCAAATATCTAAAAGACATGCTCAAAAAATACGGAATGGAGGACTGTGCACCCATGAGCACACCTATGACCACAAACTGCAAATTGAGCAAAGATGACGACTCCCCTCTAGTAGATGCAACTCATTACTGGTCAATGATTAGAGCCCTTCTATACTTAACAGCTACAAGACCAAACATAATGCAGACAGTAGGAATGGTGGGAAGATTTCATTCTGCTCCCAAACAATTCCATTTATTAGCTGTAAAAAGAATTCTTAGATATTTGAAAGGAACTTCTGATTTCGGTCTTTGGTACCCAAAGAGCTCAACACTCACTGTAACTGCATACATCGATGTTGATTGGGCGAAGTATAGATGATCGGAAAAGTACTAGTGGAAATGTGTTCTTCCTAGGAGATTGTTTAGTATCCTGGCTTAGCAAAAAAAATCATCCATATCATTATCCACAGCCGAAGCTGAGTATATTGCTGCAACAAACTATTGTACTCAGATACTATGGATGAAGGAAGCTCTAAAAGATGTCGACATATGTACAGATCAACTGATTACCGTCTATTGTGACAATACAAGTGCTATCAGTCTCAACAAAAATCCAGCGATGCACTCAAGAACTAAACACATACTAATCAAGTATCATTTCCTTCGTGAGCAAGTAGCTGAACAAAACATCGTCCTGGAATATATTAGTACTAAGGAGCAGATAGCTGATATTTTCACAAAACCTCTTCCTCGAGAAGCATTCGAACATCTGCGTCAAAAGATGGGGGTTATCTCTTTATCATCACTCAAGTTCATTCATAAAGATGTAGCAGGACAGGGGGAGCAGTTTGACAGGGGAAGTCCGTATGCATTCCTTTGCCATTGATGTCAAAGGGGGAGAGCAGAGGAATATTGCCATCAATAAGAAAGGGGGAGATTGTTGGACACAGATTGTCATTGATGTCAATATGGCAATATTCGAGGAGCAGAACTTAGATATAATGAGCCAAGAGGAGCAGACAGAGCCAAGAGAGGACGCAGACATCCATCGAAGCAACAGAGGAACAAGTAGAGCTATAAGGAAGTGGACAAAGCCATCAGAGGAGCAATGGGTGCATGTATATTATCGAGAGCTATCGGGCCACAAAAGAACTATATGCATGTAGATACAGGCGGAGGAGCATATATCATACATATGTGTTTTTACACTATCGGAGACGCAGAACCTTATATATATATACATTTATGCTATCGGGCCCGTAAAACTCATGTATACATGCTTTAACACTATCGGTGGACGGAAAGCCCATACACATGGGCTTAACACTATCGGAGGCGGAAGACTTGGCTCTAGGGCAAATACACTATCGGAGGCGGAAGACTTGGCTCTAGGGCAAATACACTATCGGAGGCGGATTGTGGAGTTGAAACTCTATACATGGGAGTGTTGAGTTGTATCGGGTCCGGCACATCGCATCGCTATGAGGGGTCTACGTTAACGTCGAGCCTTGACCTTGTGCGACTTGCGATCACCAATAGCAATAATCGCATCGGCACTTCGGAAGCAGGCGCTACAATATGTCAAGCAGTCCATTGCGATCGCCGATAGCGATATCGCATCGAACCTCCGCCAGGGGCAACTCTCGACTGCGATGCATATGCACATGGACCCGCCGCACATTACAATAGGACCTAATCTGTCATCGCATCCGTCACATATCGCATATTATGAAGACCTGCCACACTAAAGTGCTGATTGCGATATGGACCGGGCCTGATACAGGAATAGGTGCCGCTGTAATGTTTCTTGAAGTCCACCGTTTCGTCGTTTTGGACCTAATCTGTCATCGCATCCGTCACATATCGCATATTATGAAGACCTGCCACACTAAAGTGCTGATTGCGATATGGACCGGACCTGATACAGGAATAGGTGCCGCTGTAATGTTTCTTGAAGTCCACCGTTTCGTCGTTTTGGTTGTTTTTTCTCATATTCTTTGTGTAATGAAATATTTGGTTTGCGCGGGGTGTTTTAGGTCGAAAGGCTTACGATCGCTGTTCCAATGGTTCAGAAGGCTGAACGTCAGTTAAAAGGGGTGAATCATGGCGATTATGATTGTGATCAGGACACAACATCTCCGTTAAACTAGTGAAAAAACTCTGTGTATGCCTGCAATCATTGCCAAAAGGAGCACTGTTACGGTAAAACGGGAAGATATGTTCTCTGTGGATTATTTGGACCTGTCAAATGAATCTACGTGTTTCTAGAGAGTCAGTGAACTCGCACAGCGCAGAGGAAGCCGCATCGATGAGGAGGAAGCCTAAGAGGTGGTGTAAGCGGAAACGATTGGACAAAGGCATGGGGAATGGATAAAACAGGAAAAACAAAGAATTGTGGTTGTTGTTGTGGTGGTGAATAACCAGATTGAGAGGCAGCAGAAGTAGCAGAGGCAGCAGTGGCAGCAGAAGCAGCAGAGGCAGCAGTGGCAGCAGAAGCAGCAGAGGCAGCAGAGTAGGAGTGAAGGAGAACCTCAGCAGAACAGAGATCAACAGCATACCAGTTTATACCAGGTTTGGGTTGGACCCCAAGAGGTTGGAGCCTCAGAACTGAACAGGACTGACATCCTTAGGGGTTGGTGCTCCTAATTGTAGAACCATTGCAAACAAAGTTGGTGCTCTAGAGGTTGGAGCCTCACTGAAGTCCAAGTTGGAGCTTGGCAACTAATCACAACCAGATATATACTTATATTGAATTTACTTCATTGCACTGTTTTGTTTAATAAAAGCATTAATTCTAGCTGTCGATTTCTGTGTTCTATATATACACATATATATGCTTTTGGTAATAACTAGAACAACTAAAAAGAAATACTGATTCACCCCTCTTCTCAGTATTTCCATCATTAAGGAGGGGGGAAGGATGGGAGAAATTGGAAGGTAGTGAGGGATGAGAGAGAACGAAGGAAACAAAAAAGGGGAAGATAAATATAGAGGTTGAGGAGAGGAATAGAAGGGAAAGGAGAGGGGAGGAAGAAAGGGTCAGAAAAGAGAACAAGTAGACAGTGAAAGAGGGAATCAAGAGATAAAACATTAGGGGAATTTTGAGGTCTACAATAGGCCTCCTAAGGAAAATACTAAAATAATAGTTAAAATAATAAAATAAGACTTATGAATTTTTAAAGAAAAAGAAATGAAACTACTTTTGTTATTGTATTTTCAGCTTATCTCTTTGTAGGTTCACTCCAATGTCAAGAGTAGACGCCCATTGGATGCAAAAATAAATTCCACATCCAATGAGTACCCACTCTGCATACTCCTAAGTAGAGGTGTAACACACTTTTTTCATGTATTTTCAATTTGTCTCGATGTGGAGTCTCTTGACATTTGAGTTAACACACTTTTTTCATGTATTTTCATTTTTTTTCGATGTGAATCTACTCAGGAGTATGCAGAGTGGGTACTCGTTGGATGTGGAATTTAATTCTGCATCCAACGTATGTCTCCTCTTGACATTTATGATTTGAGTGAACTTATAAGGAGATAAGCTGAAAATACAATTTGAAAAAGTAGTTTTCTTCTTTTTCCTCCAAAATATTTTCCCAAAGGGATGACATCACCATCTTGTATCCTATTGGTTCATGTGGAATTTAATTCTGCATCCAATGTATGTCTACTCTTGACATTTATGATTTGAGTGAACCTATAAGGAGATAAGCTGACAATACAATTTGAAAAAGTAGTTTTCTTCTTTTTCCTCCAAAATATTTTCCCAAGGGGATGACATCACTATCTTGAATCCTATTGGTTCTTTTAAAGTTAATGTTTTTTGTATATTTTTGTTTTGAGGTGCATTTTGCCTCAAAATTCCCCTAATGGGAGGTGCCATAGGAAAAAGTTTTATGGGTGAAAATTATAAGAATGGTTGATTAACAGAGTCCAAGATTGACTAAACTGGAAGCCATCTTCTTATTAATACTATTTGGGCATTTCTTGATTTCTACAACTTCTCGAAAAGGGTGGGTAAGGGGGTCCTTTTTCCAAATTTTTTAATTGGTCAAAGCATATCGTGTGTTTAGTATTGAAAGTTGGTCCGGCTATGGTTTGTGTTGGAGATATGCTCTTTAGTCTAATCGAAAAGGATTGGTTGATTTGTCCATTGTAGGAGGTGATCTAGTAACATGGGATATCATATAGACCCCTTGCTGATTGAGGGGGTTGATTTTGTTCTTGATAGAGGATATGGTCAAATACAGTAGAATAATATAGGTTTTTTTTTTAAACTTCTCAACTATGTTTGCTAGCTCCAATACCATGGTTTAAAACCATCGCTAGAAAGTGAGTGGCTTAAGGAACAAGTGTCACCCTCAAAGTGCTCTAATGAACCACTTGTGGATCCAAGAAGTGGGTTGTCGACTAGTCGAAATGTAGTGATAATTTTCCCATGGAAGATTTTATAACATCATAGCTATGTTGATTTTTTCTTGATTTTCTTTTATAACCAAGTTTCGAAAATCTTGTAACCATTCTACATCTAACGATGTTGTTTTGGCAAAATTTTGGGCATTGTAACAAAGGATAAGTACCCTTGATGTTGGCTGTAATGTCCTCTTTGAATTAAATTGCCCATGGGAAGACGCAGTGGCCTATTTAATATTGCGGGCAATTTCTGGCAGTGATATCATTAAAATCTTTGGGAGAAGTAGGGCAAGAACTTCTTTTGGAAGTTGAAACTACAATTACCTTGCAACTGTTGATTTTCTAGGATACCTGCTAGAATTAAGTTTTTCTTCACTTGCTAACTACTTCAATGATCAATTAAACATTAGTTTTCTCATAGCATTAAATTCTATATCATTTAGGTAGTTATACAGAAGAAAAACATCAACTAATAAACACGAAAGAGCAGTAAAGTAACCATGAAACAATAAGGCAAGAGACTCAAAAATTAGGCACACACCAAGGGCAAAACCCACAAGGGGAAAACCCAGAAAAGTTCTTCCTTATGAAAGAGAGAGAGTTTCTAGATTCATCTGTACATCATGTTGTTCCTTAGGAGACAACCCGCGGCTGAGTAGAGGTCAGTGCCCAAGACATTTGTCCAAAATGATGAATTTCTCAATTTGTTGTTCCATTGTGAAACTTCAAAAGTGTTCGTTTTACAAGTAAATACTATAAAATCTTCTTGGAATAAAACACCCTTTCAAAGTAGCCTTCTGATAATGAATATGATTTTAAGTTGTAGTACAATGGATGAAAAAGATTTTTAAGAAAGTTTTAAACAAAAGGCTACTTGTGGCAGAATCTCTTGTTTTAAACTTTAGCAGAATTATGGAAGAAAGATGAAATGAAATACAAAAAAGAGGAGCGCATATTAAGGTTATCTAACTTTAACTTACAGTTATTGTAATTTCAGTAAAACTGTAATATTAAAGATCAACTGCTTCATTACTCTCTTCTATAGAAGAACAACATTAAATTCACAGATATGAGGAAACACATGTCACATTCAAAATCTGCCCGGAATCACTTTGAAAGCTTTATTGGAATCACCAAGAAGATGAAAAGATTACACAGAAAAGTTTTTGCTTCTGAAGTCCAAAAACCCGAAACCCTTCCTCGTTCCTCAAAATTTCCTTTTATATGATATTTACAATGAGGGCAATTATGAAACTGTCAAAACTACTAACTGCTTGAACTGTTTTAAACTATTTGGTCCTTCGAAGGACTTCATCTATGATAAAATAAAACAAAATTACATCATTTTACAAATACATTTTGAAAATTTCTAATGAAGTAACAAGTGACTTTTCCTCATTGAGTAATTTGAGATTCTGGTGCAGTAGAAGGTCCAACTTCTGTTGTTGTTGTTTCTGTGGGAGACATCCACTCTCTACATTTCTTCTAGACTGTCATATCTGAGTTCTGACTTTTAGCAAACCTTGTGTGAGCCATTATGAAATTGGTGATTGTACTATAAGTTGGCTTCTCAGTAAAAAGAGTTCTAATTAACTATAACAACTGAAAGTCCTTGTGTAGATAATTTACAATTTGTTAGACCAGGAGTAACTCCAGTTTGGCAGAAAACTGATACATGTATTATTCCATAGGTAACCCATTACTATATACAATAGGGAGTGATTGTTCAGTTCATCTCCCGATGACTGTTCACCTTCCCAATTTATTTTATTTACATAAAATTCACAATCATGAAGATTAGGTGTCAACATTCCCCCC
>APFE030054500.1:252105-285223 GCA_000404065.3 Pinus taeda
ACACAAATTTAAAAATTTAAATTTCTATTTCTTTCTCAGGATGAAAATATAGACCAATCATAAGTCTCACAACCCACAGCCTAAGGAAGAGATCACAAATACAAATCTCTCTCTCTATCAAGATCAATCTCCCCAACCAATCATAGGTCTCACAACCCATAGCCTAAGGGAGAGATCATTTGTCTCATCATAAGGAATAATACATAGCATCCATTTCAAATCATCTCCTCGACCAAGAGGTCTCACAACACATACCTTAAGGGAGGAACCAACAATACATCTCCCAGAACATAAAGTCTCATGACACACAGCCTACAGGAACAATCAACAATACATCTCTCAGAGCACAAGGTCTCATGCCACACAACCTACAGTAGGAACCAACAATACATCTCCCGGACCATAAGGTCTCACGACACACAACCTACAAGAGGAATCAACAATACATCTCTCGAACCACAAGGTGTTTACTGGAGGAATCAATAATACATCTCCCTGACCATAAGGTCTCTAATGGAGGAATCAACAATACATCTCTCAGACCATAAGGTCTAACTGCACACAACTTATAGGAGGAATCAACAATACATCTCCCAGACCACAAGGTCTCACGACACACAGCCTACAGGAGGAATCAACAATACATCTCTCGGGCCACAAGGTCTCATGACACACAAACTACAGGAGGAATCAACAATACATCTCCCAGACCACAAGGCCTCGCGTCACACAACCTACAGGAGGAATAAAAAATACATCTCCCGGACCACAAGCTCTCACGACACACAACATACCAGAGATGGTTACAACTCAAGCTAGCAGGGGTCCTAGGAGGGGATCCTAAAAGGGCAGCTGCTAGGTCCAGGGCAACAATGGAGCGATAGCCCACTGTCACCTCAGCTAAGGCTACCTGCTCGTTACAGACTTTCACCGATGGGAGGAGACCTGACATAAAGGGAATCACTAGATGAATGAGCCAATGAAAGGATAAGGAGTGATTCCTAAGGCCTATTCACAAGAGAGACTCAATTGTATGATTTGGTTGCTTAAGAAGCAAGGTATAAGGCTCCCTAGGAAGGGCCAAGGGGTTTTCAAGGGCTAGGGTTTGAGGATAAGACTTGTAAGGAAGATACCTAGTCCTAGAAATCCTTGTGAAAACTTGGTTTCCAAGTGGTTATTGTGAAATTAACTTCAATAGGTTGTGGGACCACACTGGACCAAGTGGACCCAAAATTAGGGCAAGGGGATGGAATTGATCAACCAGGGGTGTGCTTAGGAAGAAGGGGATCAAAGGAGAAATTTTCGGTAATTTTGATGCAATGATCCCAATGAGGTCACTAGCCAAGGGAAACCAAGGGCAAGAATCGATCTCGGAGCTAGGGCTTGAAATATCTCAAGATCACACTGTCGAAATTGCTTCAAATATGCAAGGCCTCTAGAAGACACACTAGTACAGTAGTGGGCAAGAGATCACACTTTTTTTATGGATGAATCGTGGGAAAATTGGTGCCCTAGGTCACCTATGTAGGCTAGGCCTAAAAAGAAGGAGAGAGAGGTGGGGAAAATATAATTTTGAATGATCACCTATGGAGGATTAGTGCCTTGTCCTTTGGGAGAGATGGAGTCAAGGAGATTTTGACATTTGGAATGGATTCACTTAGTCAAGAAGGCCTTAAAAAAAGCTTCGCATGGCATTAGGGCATGAGAATAGCTGCTTCAAGATCTTTTATACTTCAATTTGCAATATTTGATGACTTATCAAGATTGAATTTTGACACAAAATATCTCTAGGAATATTCACTCATTCATACATGACCCATGACATGATGCAACACTATAAAAGATCAAATTTCCACATTTTCGCCTAAGAAAAGTAGTAAATTTCAGCCTAGTATAGCGAAAATCACAACATGCATGTGACAAGAGAAATAACAAGTATAACATTTAAAGAGTACTTACATGTAAGAAAGAGTATATCCAATCATCAACATAATGCCAATAATGAAGCTCCAAGACAAAATGAAAGAGATCTAAACATCAAAATTCATCCATTCATCCAAACTTGTCATCCAAAAGGATAACGAGAATCTCACAAGAGAAGATAACCCAATCCAAGTGATGACGATCAAAATGAATCATCTCACTTCTATTTATACACTCTCTAAATGAATTCGATTTAGCTAAATTGGCCTAATTGAGCCTCTAAAATAAAATAATGTGCATAATAACAATACTTTGGGTGACAAGTCCACCAAATAGCTCAATAATACATGAATAAGCCTCTCAAGAGGGCCAAATGATCAATAAAGTGAGTCGTTGGGCCTTTGAGGGGGCCTAATGAAGTCCAAGGGGTGCCATGATGTAGCAATGGACTCCAAACATGGTGGACAAGGGGTTGGCGCCTTGTTCTCCAAACAAGAACTTGTGGTGCTCCCAAGTGGGTGTGGGGGGCACATGGACATCCTCATGGGTATCCAAGTGGATCAAAAATGCCTGTACACCATCTATAAGGGCTAGGATGGTGATGTAAGCCCTCCCTCTGTAGCGGGAGACATCCTCTAAACCTTGGAACAACTACCAAGTGTATGGTGCAAGTGTGGAGCCGACTGGGCATGGTGAATCAGGTGCATCATCCTCATCCAAAAGGTGGAACACGTTACACAAGTCATCAATGATCAGAGCTAGGGATCCATGATGTAATATCTGCTATGGTGGAGGTCCATGGCTCTCAACGCTCACCCTACAAGTGCCAATGTGGCCCTCTAGAGGGCTAGGATCCTGTATAGGGAGACCAAGTCCCAAATGAAGACCCACCTGCAATCCTGCATAAGATCCAATGTGTCCCCTTGCCCTCCAATACAATAGGTCATTAGAATATTCAAGTAATAAAGCCTACAAGTCATGGGATCAATGGGGCACTTCATGGTGGCATGCCCTTCCATAGTGGGCTTTGGCATGTACAAGTGTCTCCAAGCTCAATAGGGGGGTTAACCAAGGACCCTATTAGGTGGTTTCAACCTCTAAATGGGGTGACATGTCCATGGTACATCCTAGCAGTGGCAATTGATATAATAATGGAATGGAGTGCGGATCAGGGGAATCATCCAGACCACATGTCAAGGTTCAAGGGTAGCTATAATAAGGGAAGCCCACACTAGGGTATGTGAGTGTAGGAGGGAGCAAATTGTGGTACATGAGTTACCCCGACCTTCGTTTTTCCATCCTTGGTCATATGCCTTTTGCCTTTTATTGAATAATCTTCATAACTGCTCGGGGCTCCAGGCAATGAGAGCATGATGTGTAATATGTAGCAGTGGATACCCCTTTAAGGCGGGGCGATTCATCGCCCACCAGGGGTTGGGACAATCATGGGTTCCTTAATGATAGAGGGGGATCATCTAGGGCCCATAGGAACTAGAGTGATACCCATGGATAAGGGGTAGAGCTCATGTTTGGCTTTTTCCCACACGTTAAATTTATATGTCTTGACCATATTTTTCCTTTTGTGGTACATTTCTTGTTGAGAGGCCAAATTATGCTTTCTCTTTTCTTTTTAGTTGCATCAACCTCCGGGGCATCATTGGTCTGACCCAAGGTGTGGATAAGGGGAGAGGGAGGCTAACCCTATGTGGACCTAGAGGACACATGTGGACCCGGATGGGAAAATAGATGGAAGGGGCTAAAATGAGTGGAACAAGAGTGATGTAGGTGGTATTGAGAAGCGGGATTACACAACCAAAGTCGAGATTTCCCATGTAGTGCCAACCCAAAAGCCGAATGGTCAGTAAAGGAGATCCCATGGGACTACGATACAAGGGTAACCAGGAATTGGGCAACGGAGACAAGAATACAAGCCTAACCCACTCTTTCCTCTGAATCCCCCCACCAATTCATGCCCAAAAGTGTCCATGACAAGTAAGGAAAATTACTCAACTATACCAATGAAAAGCCATACCTTTAGGGTCGGAAGGCCCACCTTCAAACATGCGTTCATAACAGATGGGTGAGGGACCACATGGCTGGCTCAGGTGGTGGAGAAATTGGCACATTGAGCTATTTGAGGGCTGCAAGGGGCTGTTGGCTGCCGACTGAGGACCATCTAGGAGAAATTTTTTCTCCTATATACACTACCCACAGGTGGTGGGTAATAGGAAGCAAGTGCAGTAGCACTAGCAGTAGTTTGATCAACAAATGTATGAACACTGAAGCCGAACAATGAATTGGTTGAGGCAACAGTCAAAGCAGAGGTAACGGTGATAACAGTTGAAGTGGATGTGACAGTGGCAACGGAAGCAACAAGTGTTTGTAGCAACAATTGATTGACTCATTGTAACCGGGCCATTATCCCTGGTATGGGAGCCCAACTTCCAAGGAGCATTTGCTTCCTTCCAGCTTGTTGGTAAACCTTGGGAGTCTTGCACTTCTTCCAGTTCACCTAGTAAATGTTGTATGTATCTCATACATAATGGAGCTTTTGTTAAAGCCAATTTCTGTGTACTGTCTACTTGATGAGATGGTTGTCTTTATGCTTTGATTATATTTGAGTAACTAACCAATTAAAAAGAAAAAGGGAAATACTGATTCACCCCCGTCTCAGTATTTCCAACATCATCTTGTCATCATAGATGAAGGCATCACATTGAGCCTTTCCAAACTTCAAGCTGATCATAGTTTCTGCATGAAAGTGATCTCCCTTATTGACCTTCAGGTTATCTTCTGGCACTTCTACCTTTCAATTCCAAAATGAATATATCTTGACTTTTTAATTTCCAGGTATCTTGTGTTGAGCTTTCCTCAACATTCTTCATATATTCCCGCAATAATCTTCTAGGTAGCAAAACAATATGTTAACCAAATAACCACCAATAATTAAAAAATAGACTTACCTCCTCATGATGACCTTCTCCTCCAAGCAACAACATCCTTATGATCCATCTCCACATGAGTCTTCCTTCATGCATTAGAGTTCCCAAGGATCAAACTTGATTACCAAGTTAGAACTTTTCTTCCGGAGATTATACTGGATGTCAATCATTGTTCTTACATAATCTAGAGAAAGTCTTAATTCTTTATTCATCCTTGAGTAACTCAAATTCTTCTTTCAAGCATCATATAACCATATACTAAGCATATCTTATGACCAACTTTCTTTTACAAGATTCCGTACACATGAATCCTATCCAAAGTTTACTTCCAATATGAAGTTTTATGCTTTCATTCAATCATCTAGGCGTATGCCCTAAAATTGGCCTGCAACATGACCCATTGTATTCCTTCATCCTTCAGTATTGTTTCCATACTATATGGAATGTATACTACCTTGTCATAATGCTTTTTCCAAGAACCTTCCAAAATGATGGTTCTTATAGGATCATGATGATCCACCTTAGCAAGATGACTACCTCCAACATAACGTTAGATAATGCCTGGATGAACAATATGCAAAATGGTCTTTATCTATTCTATCTTTAAAGACTAGATGATTTCTTCAAAGCAACTTAACCAACTAAACTGTAAATATGCTACTATCACATGCTTCTCTATATAATGCTATACAAATCAAGATTCTTCTAGAGTAAGCAACAATGCATACTATTCTAAAGGAAAGACCAATCTTCATAAAGAACCTGACAAACAGGGTGCCTTCTTCAATAGTAAAGATCTTTCATATCTTCTTTCTTCAACTTCTTCTCAGGTTCTCCCATTTCATCAGACACGTGAGCCTCACTTCTTTACTTTCTTTTGTTGTTTTGTTGGTTTGAACCGTCCCTCTTAAAGTGTCCATAATCATTGCATTTAAAGCATTGAACCTTGGACATATCTTTCTTCTTGGACTTCCCAAACTTTCCCTTCTTCAGCTTGTTGACTCAAGCTATAAAGGCTTGAGACTATTCATCTGATCCAATGTCATCCTTTGCCTTGATCCTTGTTTCTTCCAAGATGCATTGAGCCCATAACTCATCATGAGGAGTGAGTCTTTCTTAGAGTAGATGCTTGTTGCAAAGCTGCTCCATTCCGATGGCGATGGATTTAGTACACAGATGGTCATTTTCGAATAAAAAATTCTCTCCAAGCCCCTGCAAATGATCTCTTAATTAAGAGATCTTCATTAGAAAGGATTCCATGTCCTCATCCTTTGATTTCTTCATTCTATATGGCTTATTCCTCAAAGACATCTTTTGTCCCGATGTGCTTATAGAGTACAAATTCACTAGCTTGTCATACAAGAGGATCCTTAATGGATTCAACTATGATCCTTTGTGCCCTTACTTCTCCTTTCTTGTATTTTGCTAGTTCTTGAGTCTTGTCTTTGCTAGGTTCAGTAATTTCACTAGTAACATATTCCATTACCTCATGTTCTGTAAGTGCCAGGTCAATCCTTCTCTTCCATGCTAGGAAATTTGATGCTCCAACGAGCTTATTGCTTTCCTTGCAGAAAGAATCCATATGACTTGTAGATTCAGACATAGAGTAACAATATGATACTTACTTGATGATCAAGAGTATTCCCTTTTCTGATGATGTCTCCAACTATCTTGAGGCTTTCAAGATCTTCAGAGAGACTTCAATAATGACTTTCGAAAGTGATGATACAAAAGTCATTTGATGCTTCCCAAAGAGCCTTCAACTAGATCCTTTTTCTCAAGAGATAATAACAACCTTCTTGCAGTCTTCTGTTTCAAGCTTTCTTCTGATGAGGCCGTTCTTCTAGATCAATAGGTATTCCTTTTCCACTTAGCAAGCCATTCTTGTGTCCACAAGATGATCCTTCCAACAACCTTCTTGTTCACCTTAGCTCCAATACCATGTTTGAAAATGCAATGTGGCAGCTATTAATTCCAGTTTTCCTTAACCTTAATACTGACTTATGAACTTTATTATTCTTCTTGTGTTTCTTTATTAGATCTTTTTCATCAAACAAATATCAAGAGCAACACAATAAAGATAAGAGGTTAGGCTCCAAGCTAGGGCAAAAATCCTCCAAGGGGAAAACCCAAAAAACTCTTCTCTTCTTATAGAATCTGCTTCAAATGAGACAACAAAGACCCAAACCCTAGACCAAGTCCTCCTCCAAGTACCAAGTCAACCCTTCCAGCAGAGCCAACTTCTAACTACAACTTCGACCACAACTTCTATCCTGTAATTTCGTCCTGCAATTTTGGCTTTGTAGCTGCTGTAGAAAGCCTCATCCAACTTCTTTCTTGAGTCCTTCCTTGAGCAAGACAACTCCTCCCAAGGTCAACGAGGTCAAAATAGAGTATTCTTCCTTCTAGCAACAAGGTACTGCACTTTGCTCGTATGCAATTAGGACCTACAGTTTCGGCCACCTTTGTAGCTACAAAAACCCTAGAATTTTCGCACGTGTGAGAGAGATAGAGCCCAAAAACAAGTTTTCTTTAATTTCTCTTGCCTTCTAGATCTTCACTCAACCTTCCTTGTCTCTTTTAGTTGTAGATCGAACCTTTTCAAGAGAGATCAAACTTTTTGATGAGTGACTGCCAAATGAGGTCGAATTGCTTGTATTTATAGCCTTTTCAAGGGGTCAAATTGCCTCCTTTAGGTTGACTAGAAGTTGCGAGGGCCAACTTGTACTTTGGAGGTTTCCAGGACTTTCTAGACTTAAAATAAGTTCTTTTACAAGATATATTTTGCCTGGAAGGGTCGTATAAACATGATGTTGACTCTTTTGATTCATGACAATAAATCCTATGACCTAACAAACCCTAGAAGCATGAAGAACATACTTTTACCAAGAAGATCATCAATAACGAGCATGAAACCCATGCTTTAAAATAATAACTTTTTGTTTTCTTCTTTTGTTTGTTACATAAGATACATATTGAAATGAGTACAACAACAACTATGAAGACCAAAACTAGTTACATTTCCAACATAATGAAGCATGATTTCAACAATAATTAAGCATTTAGTCATAGCATAATAGAAACCCTACACTTTAAACATTCAACATGCAAAATATCAATGATAGGACATTAAGCTTAAAAAATTCTCCACAAAGGGTAGTTCTTTCAATCCCAGAATAATGTCTCCATGCAAAAATCACATCCATAAGAAAGTCACACCAATAAAGGTCACATCTTCCCCATAGTAGCGAAAAATACTAGGTTGCATCCTCTTGGAGAGGAAAAGAATCAAATGTGTGATGATAAAATGAAATGTGGGGAGTTTCTATTTATGTGGGACTCATCCCACTCATTTCGACAATAATACAAGTAAAGAAGCCCTAATTACAAGTTTACTTTAAGTATTCCATAAGATAGAGGTTACAAGCCAACCTCATAGATCAAAAACATAACAAAAGATGTCATAAATGCTCACATTTGTGGGAGAAAGACCTCCTTAACTATGATGTCATCCTCCAAATGAGCTATAAATGCCACAAGTTTTTTGTGGGCTAATGAGTGTTGCATACTCCAAGATGTAGCTCCTAGATCATGGGCATGCCTCCATATCAAGACGTCGTCTTTGTGGTGCCAAATGTCACTCTGTAAAGGGAAAGAGGGGTAATGTGGCACTCTCCTACTCTTGCTCCATATCAAGACGTCATCTCTATGGTGCCCAATGTCACTCTGTAAAGGGAAATAGGGATGATGTGGCACTGTCCTACTCAAGGGTTGGGGTTAATAAGTGATGTGCAAGCCGTCCCTTGTCATCTCAAGGATAACCATCATCATTTGGGCTCTGAAACAAGTAATACCCATCAAACAATGACGAGGCTATCTTGGGGGCATCTTAGGTACGTTGGGTACATCATCAATATCTCCAACACCAAGCTTCATGGGCTCAACGCTTTAGCATCTGTGGGTACCTCAGAGTGTCAAGCATCATGTGGGTCATCAAGCAACCCAACTCTCTGCTCTGGATAGACAATGTTGCATCAACAAGGTCATATTTTCTCTCTGGAATGGGTAAAACGACCTCTACAATGTTGTTGAGAAAGGAGGGAAATCATCTCAAGAGGCATTTGCTGCTGTGGTGAAACCACTTGAAAAAGCCTTTTGAAGATCAAGTGAAAACCAATATTTAGTAGGTACAGTAACCATAGTTGCATCTTAGTGGACCATACCTAATGTTGGGGTCACAATAATACTTCACACAAAGCTCACCTTCAAATATTTAACTAGATCAAGTCTCGTAAACAATTTACCTCCTTATGTTAGAGATGGTTAGATGGATAACCCTATTAGGTGTTTCCAATGCCCAAGGGAAAGGTACAAGTCCCAAGTTAGCTTATCAATCCATAGTTGTGTATGAAAATGGTGTCAACAAAGTGAGAATGACTTCAGGGAGGAGTTCCATAGCAAAGTGACCAGCTAATGGAGGTCCAATATCTCGAGTGTATAGATGTAAAGAGGGAGCAATTGTGGAGGCATGAGATACCCCTTTCCTTGGTTTGCTCTTTCCACCTATTTGGTGCACCTTCTACTTCTTTATGATATGCTTTGATTTGGATGCACAACTTAGGAGCCCAAGCTTGATTTTTGAGATTTATCATTGAATGCCCCGTAATGTGTCAATTTATCGCTCATTAGGGTTGTGTTGGAAATACTGAGAGGGGGTGAATCAATATTTCTGTTTCTTTTCACACAATAGGTTAATTAACCTTTAAATATTCAGAGCAATAACATAAACGTAAGAGACATTATCACATCAACAAACAAAGCACGAGATATGTTGTCCAAACAAGCTTTGTATTATGTATGGTTACATAGACAATTTACTAATCGAGTTGGAAGGAAGTAAAATACTCCCCAAAGAAGCTAAAACTCCCTAAGTTCTGAAGATATTTGCAGACTTAGTCCGAAGGAGTCTTCAGTCCCCCTCACAATCAACAAATCAACCAATTACTACTGCTCCACAACTTCTACCCTCCATTGCAACCACTATTGTCATACAACTCTCTGCTACTGCTTGTTGAAATATGTAACTAGGTTCGGTCTTCATGGTGACATATGTAATCATGATTTTATGTAATGAGAAAAATAAATTTATTATTGTTAATCTTGAGGCATGGGTTTCATGCTTAAGGAAATTTATTATTATAGGTTAAGCTCCCATTGAGAGCTTCTAGGTAATTTTCATGTCTGAAAGACCCATTTGGGGGATGTTACATATTGTAAAGAAATTTATTTGAGTCATTGTAAGGGTCAAAAGACCCTCCAAGACCTCATCACAAGTGCTCAACAAGTAGACCTTCAAAAGAAGCTATAGATCTATCTAAATGAAGATGTCAGCCTAGACATGATGACAAGTTGGCTTAATTGCATGGGTAAGAAGACTATATAAAGAGGACTCGACCTCTCTTGAAGGCATATCAATAAAGCATTGCAGAAGTTCGATCAAGGGACAAGAAAGAGCCTCATATCCTAGCAAAGGAAGGAGAAACATAAAAGAAGGAAAAACATAATTGTTTAGGTTTGTTTTGGGTCTTCTCCCTCACAAGTGCAGACTGCTACTAAGGCACACTTTCAGCTACAAAAGGACAAAATCACAGTTAGATCTAGAAGGTGTATTGAAGGTCAAAAGGCTTGAAATCGCAAGTCGAGTTATTGTAAACGGAGCTTATATTCAAGCGAAGGAAACAAGAGAAGGATTTGTCCATCTTCTAGTAACCTACGGTTTCTGCAGTAGGGTTACATCAAACCTTGAAGGAAGCCGAGATAAGGGTCAAGAAGGAAGCATCATTATTAGCCGAAGTCACGAGGAGAAGTGTGCAAGTATAGTGAAGGAGAAACACTTCTTAAATATGATCCATCTAGCAGATACGTGTGGCATCTTGGTAGTTGCAGGTAGGCCAAAGATTACATGTCTGTGATAGAAGGTTGAAATTCAAGAGAAGCCAAGAACAATGGTATAAAAGTTAGTTTGACTATCGAAGAAGAAGAGCCATTCCAAGGAAGCTTTGTGACTTGGTCTTGGAGAGGTTATTGGTCAAGGGTCTTGGTCTTGGAATTCCATAATTGAAGATTCTAGAAGAAGAATAATTCTGTGGGTTTTCCTCTCAAGCTTGGAGAGGTTTTGGCCCTGGCTAATAGCCTACATCTTGTGCCCCTTGTCTCATTGTTATTTATGATTTGATAGTTGTTTGATGATAGAGAACACTAATAATAAACAAAAGAAAGAAGAAGCTAACTAAGTGAAAATATATATATATATGTATAGAAAAGAGAAATCACCTAATCTCATTTCCCTAGGTTTCTCAACATGGTATTAGAGATAAGGTGACAAAGTCAAGGAAGTGCAGCTCAAAGAAGAACACTTAAGGACCGAAGATCATCAAGAATGTCAACCATCAAAAGGAATCTTTCATCTCAAAGACACTTCAAGGACAGGGATTACTTCATCATCATCAAAATCAAGAAAGCAACAAATTGAAGATATTGTCATCAAAGATCATCTTCTCAACTTTCAAGTAAGTATCTTTAATGTCCACATCAAAATCTATCAAAATGTCTTTTTGCAAGGAAAGCAACAAGTTGGTTTTGGCTTAAAACTTTCTTGCATGGAAGAAAAGGACAAACTTGAACCTCATAGAAAATGAAGTTATGGAACATGTTAAGGCTCAATCACTAAACCTCCAAAGGAAGAAGCTCAAGCTCATGCAAAGTTCATGAAAGGGGAAGTAAGGGCTCAAAGGATTCTCATAGAATCTATTAAGGACCCCCTCATTCCCTATGTATCAAAATTAGAAACATCAAAAGAAGTATATGACAAACTTGTAGAATTGTTCTCCGTACGCACTGTAGGAGAAGTGATCTCGTTAAGACAAGAACTCTACAAGATGAACATAATAAAAGAAGAAGGAATAGCCTCATACGTTATGAGGGTGTTTGAAATAAGGGACGAATTACGAGAGTTGGGAGAGATAATGTCTGACAAGGAAATGACTACTTAGTGCTAAATGCACTACCAGAGGAATGGGGTAACTTTACATCAAGCATCTA
The DNA here is from genome assembly GCA_000404065.3 of Pinus taeda. NCBI lineage: Eukaryota > Viridiplantae > Streptophyta > Pinopsida > Pinales > Pinaceae > Pinus > Pinus taeda. The sequence continues at coordinate 264,072 of APFE030054500.1, forward strand.
TGGGAAGAAGGAAGCTACTCCATTCAATGAACTATGGTCACTATGCAAAATTGAAGAAACTAGGTTGAAGGCAAAAAGTGATGTAGGATCAAACAAACAAACTCGAGCATATGTTGCCATGGCGAAAAGGAAAGGAAAGTTTGGGAAATTTGGTCCTCAAAAAAGGAAAAACAATATGGCAAAGGTTCAATGCTATGGATGTCAAGAATATGGGCACTATAAGAGAGACTGTCCTAAGCTCAAGAAGGACAACAACAAAAGAGGAAGGGAAGAAGCCCATATCGCTGAAGAAGTGGAAGACGCTAAAAATAAGAATTCCAAGAAGGAAGAAGTAAAAGATCTTTACTATGATTGAGATAAGTCTTCTCCACCTAGTTCTTTTCAGTTTTTGTAAATACAACTATCATGGTAGGAAGAATGAGAAGCATGATAAGATGCATCATTTTAGTAGATGGCATCACAGGAGCATACGACTGAAGCAAGAGATCAAGACATCATCATAAGAATCTTGAAAGATAACTGAAGTAGAATTCTATGACAATCATCATTAGAAGGAAGTAGCTCTTGGTAACATCATTAGAAGCGTAAGTAGCACTTATGGGTAGAAGGAAGTCATCTAGTATAGAGCTCATCATACATCATTGGAAAGGAGCATTTGTAGGATGAGGATAATCAAGATCCTCCATTGGAATCTTCATTAGAAGGTTCATCTCTTGGAAGAAGCAAGTGTCTCGCTAACAACACCAACTTGGATGGGATTCACTATTTAGAATGATGGTATGTTGATAAAAGAATGCAGCATGTCAAAGATGATTGAAGCACTCTCAATCAAGGACAAGAAGTTGCTGAAGGAAGTCTAGATGACCAAAGAAGAAAATAGGTATGTATGCATATGTTCAACAAGTCAAGTCATGTCATTATATAGTTGTAGATAGTAAGGATGCATGCTCTACCTCATGATCATGATCCGGGGAAAAGGATCTCTTTCATTAGAAGGATGCATGAAGGCATAGTTCACATATTAACTAGATGAAATCAACATAATATGTCCTCATATGGAATATGAGGTGGTTGACAAAGATGAAGGAACTATGATTGGGAGTTCTTGGGAAGTAATATGTGAAAAAAAGAGATTGTAAAAGATGCAACTATGGAAAAGGCAATCAACATCCAATGACTAGAAGAATTGACTATGATACCTCCATAGGAAAGATATGTAGACCTTGGAAAAGCCTGAAAAGAAAGAAGACCCTTGACTAATGAATATCCTGGAGATGTGTCAATATGAATGTAGGATTTTGATGTTGCAACAAATAGATGTCACGATGAAGGGCCATCACAAAAGATAATTTTTGATTTGATGTTCATTTCTGATTTTTGAATAATATCTGGATGGGCTAATACAAGGCTACCTAAAGAAAAATGTGGATGTCATCTACAACTGGGACTCATGTGGAAGGATGGAAGATCCTGAAGGATACATGATGTGGAAAAGGTAGCTGTATCAGGAAAAACCAGATATGGTCCAATAGATTAGTCTCTGAGGAAAGGAAGGATAACATGATTGCCCTGATTCAAGAAGGAAAGTGATGGATGGCCGATGCCCCACATAGATGAAGACTCCTTGATATTAAAAATGAAATACATGACATCAAATGGAGGAGCTATACAAGCAACTGAAGGTTCCATGATCTCCACCAATGAATAAAAGAGTTGCTGCTGGGAACAGGTCCCTAGTTAAGAGGGAGCCCGGAAGCAAGTTTCTGATCTAGTAGAAACTTGGAAGCAAGTCCGTAAGGTAAGAGGGAGCCTGGACAAGTCCCTGGTTAAGAGGGAGCCTGCAAGCAAGTTTCTGATTTAGTAGAAACTTGGAAGCAAGTCTGTAAGGTAAGAGGGAGCTTGGACAAGTCCCAAGTTAAGAGGGAGCTTGGGTACATTCCTTTTATAGGAATGGGTATATCCTCCCTAGTTGAGAGGGAGAGATAGACACATCATTCTTGTTTTCACTTGGGAAGAAAAAGAATGGAGGATTGGGTAAGCATTTGGCATCTGATACTCTTTGAGGATGGGGTAGGGCATCCAAGATAAGAGTAGTCGTAGAGGACTGATATTCTTTGAGGATTGGGAATCCAAGGTAAGAATAGTCTTGGAAGGACATACCCTGTGAACACTCGAGTGGGGTATGTTCCTTGAGAGACAACGATGAAGGTGTCTATAAATCATTGGGCTCACCATCATTGTGCACTGATCTTGTGGAGAGATAGAGTTGTTAGTCAAGGCCTTGCTATGTGACAATGCTAGATGATATGATGCTATACAAATGGGTTACCAATCCGACTCTTCTTATGTGAATTCTTCAGATTGAGAATGTCCAAGTACCTTGTATGGATTATGAATACCTTCCTAGTTAAGAGGGAGTGTTGAAATATGTAACTAGGTTCGCTCTTCATAATGACATATGTAATTAAGATTTATGTATTTAATGAAAAGAGAAAAATAAAACTATTATTGTTAATCTTGAGGCATGGGTTTCATGCTCAAGGAAATTTATTGTAAAGAAATTTATTTGAGTCATTGTAAGAGTCAAATTACCCTCCAAGACCTCATCACAAGTGCTCAACAGGTTGACCCTCAAAAGAAGCTATAGATCTATCTAGAAGAAGATGTAAGCCTAGACATGATGACAAGTTGGCTTAATTGCATGGGTAAGAAGACTATATAAAGAGGACTCGGCCTCACTGGAAGGCATATCAATAAAGCATTGCATAAGTTCGATCAAGGGACAAGAAAGAGCATCATATCCTAGGGAAGGAAGGAAAAACATAAAAGAAGGAAATACAGAATTGTTTGTGTCTGTTTTGGGTCTTCTCTCTTACCTGTGCGGACTGCTGCTAGGGCACACTTTCAGCGACAGAAGGACGAAATCACAGTCAGATCTTGGTGTATTGAAGGTCAAAAAGCTTGAAATTGCAAGCCGAGTTGTTGTAAAAGGACCCTATATTCAAGCGAAGGAAAGAGGAGAAGGATTTGTCCATCTTCTAGTAACCTAGGATTTCTGCAGTAGGGTTACATCAGACCTTGAAGGAAGCTGAGATAAAGGTCAAGAAGGAAGCATCATTACTAGAAGCATCATTACTAGCTGAAGTCACAAGGAGAAGTGTGCAAGTATAGCGAAGGAGAAACACCTCTTAAATCTGATCCATCTAACACACGTGTGGCATCTTGGTAGTTGCAGTTAGGCTGAAGATTACAGGTCTGTGATAGAAGGTTGAAATTCAAGAGAAGCTGAGAACAGTGGTATAAAAGTCAGTTTAACTATCGAAGAAGAAGAGTTGTCCCAAGGAAGCTTTGTGACTTGGTCTTGGAGAGGTTATTGGTCAAGGGTCCTGGTCTTGGAATTCCTCAATTGAAGACTCTAGAAGAAGAAGAATTCTGTGGGTTTTCCTCTCAAGCTTGGAGAGGTTTTGGCCCTGGCTGATAGCCTATGTCTTGTGTCCCTTGTCTCATTGTTATTTATGATTTGATAGATGTTTGATGATAGAGAACACTAATAATAAACAAAAGAAAGAAAGAAGCTAAGTAAGTGAATATATATATATATAGATATATATCACAAGCAGTTATCATAGAAAAGAGAAATCACCTAATCTCGCTGCCCTAGATTTCTCAACACTGCCCTCGCTGTCTGCAACCACTGCTTTTGTCTATGCTGCCACACTCACTATCCGCTGCCCATACTGCCTCTGCTGCAATTCGCTGCTGTTATAAAATCCAGTCCTGCCACACTATTGTCAGCAAGAGATTGTCACAATCTCACTGTAGTCATCATCACTATCAATCATGTACATGTCAATCAATCATGTCAGTCCTCAAAGTCTACTGCTATTATAGTCATACAAGATCACTTGCATAAATCTAGGTCTCTTTCACCATATCACAACAAGCTCTGTCATCATAGGCAAAGTCAAGGTCACTGTCATTATGCATCTTAAAAGATCACTGTCACTTAGGAAGATCACTGTCATTATGAAGATTACTGTTACATATAGGAAGGGAGATCACTGTCATAATGCTCACATACGTTATGTCATATGTATCATATTAACAGCAAGATCACTCTCTTATAATTACGACTGTCATAGAAGAAACATCACTATTGTCATACATCTCACTGCTATACATCCTACTGTCATGATCACAAGATCTCATTACTGCATATATTCTTGGATTACTATTGACTAGGTTACTGTTTCATTGTCATCATACAATAAATGTCACTGTCAACATTATTTTCACATCAGGGATCACTGATAAACACCATTGTTATTGTCAATCAGGAATTCTGCCATCAAGAGTTGAGTACTGTCATCATGAAAAGAATACTGTACCTAGAACAACTCCACCAAGTGTAGCACAAAAGCCCTCACTGTCAATCTGCTATTCTCTTCAATGTGTCAACGATGCCTTCAGTTCTTGCTTTCTGTATAAATCCCTTGCCGGTCCCTTAGTCTAGGTTTCATCTGCCTTTGGAATATTCAACTGACACATCTACACAAACTTCCTTTCAATCTTTGATTAGGTAAGACACACACAGATCAATTTTGCAACCCTAAAATAATAATATCTGCTGATGACAATGGACCCTGTTACCCACCACTTTGTGGGTGATATCCCCAGGAGAAATTTTTCTCCATGATGAGCCTCCGCTGGAAGCCAACAGCCCCTCGATGACTCCTACTAACTCGTTGTGCCATTTCTCTGCCACCTGAGCCAGCCATGTGGTCCCTAAGGCACTTGTATTGATTGTATGTTTGAAGGTGGGCCTCCCGAATCTAAAGGTATGTCTTGTCATTTGGTAATTGAGTATTGGGTTTACTTATCATGGATACTTTTGGGTATGGATTGATAGGGGGATTTGGCAGAAAGAGCGGGCTTAGTTTGTGTTCCTGTCCCCTTGATCTCTTTTGGTTGTTACCCTTGGATCTTAGTCCCGCGGGATCTCCTTTATTGACCATTTGGTTCTAGGGCGGTACTACTTGGGAAACCCCGACTTTGGGTGCGTGGTCCTGCTCCTTTATATGCACATATCACTCCCTTTCCACTCACTATACCCCCATTCATCTTTTCTCCCACCCGGGTCCACATTCTCATTTTGGGTCCACATAGGGCTAGTCCCCCTATCCCCTTGCCCCCACCTTGGGGCAGGCCTAGAATGATGCCTCGGAGGTTGAAGCAATTGAAAAGAAATGAAAAGCATAAATGACCACATTTAACAAGAAATTGTACTACAAAATGCAAAAGGTGCCTGGGACAAAAATAATTAGCACGTGGGCAAAAGCCATTACATGAGCTCTACTCCAATCATTGGCCATCACCTTGGTTCCATAGGCCCTAGATGAGCCTCCTCTATCGTTCAGGAACCCATGATTGTCCCCAATCCCTGGAGGGCAATAAATTGCCCTACCTAAAAGGGGGTAATCACTGCTATATCTTACACATCATGCTCTTGCCTTTCGAGTCCTGAGCAGTTAATCAAAGAAAATTCACAAAAGGCAAAAGGCATATAAAGAAGGGTGGAAAAATCAAGGTCGGGGCACCTCATGTACCACGACTACTCCCTCCTATACATTATATACCCAAGTGCGGACTTCCCTTTATGTAGCTACCCTTATGCCCCATTATGTGGTTCAGGGTTGCCCCTCTCATTCCCTACCCCATCTCTCCTATTTGTCACTTGCCACCTCCATTAGAAGGGTTTACCTTGGACATACTATCCCCTTTAAGGGCTAAAACCACATAATAGGGTACTTGGCTAACACCCTTTCGAGTTTGGAGACACTAGCACATGCCAAAGCGCACTACGGAAGGGCATGCCGTTATGAAGTGCCCACTTTGTTATCCATGGTTTGTAAGCTCCTTTACCCGATTGTTCTAATCACTGATTGTACTAGAAACCTAGGGGACACATTGGATCTTATGCAGGATTGCAGGTGGCTGTCATTTGGGTTTGGCTTCCCTATATGGGATCTTGACCCCCAAAGGTCATTGGCACATGTAGGGTGTGCATAGAGAGCCATGGGCCTCCACAGCAGCAGGCAACACTCCACAAATCTTCATGGATGTTCAAATACTACTACCTATCCACTTTTGGGATGATGGTGACATGATTACTACACTATGCCCAACAGGCCCTCACAGGAGTCCCACACTCTTGGGAGGTGTCACAACACTTGTACTATGCCACGACAACATTTAGTCCACCACCTGGACCATTGCAGAGGATCTACAAACATCTCCTATTGATACAGAGACCCATGGGGTCATTTATGTGCCCTTAGACCCACTGAGAGCACCACAGGTCTACTACTTGGAGAACAAGGGGGCACCCCCTTGTCCATCATATTCTGAAAAATTTATTCCTCAATATGGCACTTTAGGATGTTATTGAGCCTTTGATGGGCCCTACGACATGGATACATCATTATTTGGCGCCTTGTGAGGCCTGCTTTTACATTATGAGCTAGTATGGTGGGCTTGTGACCATTAAGGGTTACTATTTGCACATTATGTTATCATTAGGGGCCCATAGGCCAATTCAAACTCCTTAGGAGGCTATATATTGATGTTAGATACATTCATTTGTATCATCACTTGACTTGGGATCTCTCTAATCATAGAGAATTTTCGAACTTTTTCCTTGGTAGATATTTTTTGGAAATGGATGAATTTTGATGTATGGATTTGGGCTATTTCTCTTGTCTTGGAGCTTTATTGAGCAAACATAATGCTGGTTGGATATACTCTATAACATTGTAACTAAAATTTGATGTTATTATTCTTGTTGTTGCATACTGCTAAAATTAGGGCTAGTTGCTGCATTATCGAAATGTGGAATTGAGTTTGTTTTAGCTAATTTAATGTATGGGCCATTGCTATATGAATGAAATGTCCTAGAGATTTATTTATCTCGAGAAGCTTGCATCATTTGCTTTGAAGTATAAATGCTTGAAGGTCACTTTTCTTTTCTTTTTCCCAACATTGGACAAAGTTGACTTTCTAGGCCTCCTTGATCAAGAAACCAAGTTCTTACTCATCAATATTCTTGACTCCATATCTACAATTGAACTAGGCACTAATCGCACAAAAAGGGTGATCATTTCAACCCCCTTTTTAACCATTTTCCCCTTCGTCCCCAAGTCTAGCCCCATTGGGTCACCTAGGGCATCAATTTCCCGGCAATTGGCCCAAGGAAAAAATTCAATCTTCTCTAGGCTACTATGCTAGTGGGTCCCCTCCGTCTCCTCCAAATTCAAGGCCATTTTGACAGTGGAATCTTCGGGAATCCCAAGCCCTAGCTTTGGGACTGAGTTTTGCCTAGGCATCCCCAAGGCTAGACACTAATAGGATCAATTCAACCTTTTTGAAGTAAATATTCTTGTTTGGTCCTTTCCCCTTACCTTGTCCAGGATAGGAACATCATTGATTGCTACATTCCATCCTCGAACCTGGGCTAGGTCCACTTGGTCCTGTGTGGTCCCACTTCTCAATAAAGTCTATTTGTCAAAGGCCATTTGGGAATCCAAGTTTCCAAGGATTATAGGGATTGAGAAACTGCTTTCTAGAGCCTATCCTTTCTCCCTCAACCCTCCAATCCTCACCTCTTACCCCTGGTGGATCAAGTCCCTTGCTTAAAGAGCAAGCAAATTCCATTCATCACCCCATCCTTGGGAAAGGGTTTTTCAAGGTCACTCCTCACCTCTCCATAGACATCTACTTTATAAAGTGATCCCTACACTACCGAGACTCCTCCCATTGGTGAAAGTCTGTATACATCTCTTTACATAGCAAAAAGGAATCATGTGTAAATCTTCTAAGAACTGTAGACTGAGTTCAAAATCTAAATCTTCAGGAGATCATGTCTTGCTTCCATAGATCGTGTGACCATTACTTGCAGAAGATAAGGCAACAAATATTACACCTATCTAGGAACCAAATCAATGTAATCAATGTATGACTAAATTTGTGAATTGTGATCCAGATCAACCTTAGCGAAGACCACTAACAAAGCACTTCAACATATCAACTTTGCTACTGTACGAAATGACTCAGTTTAACACCAACATTTATCACAATCTGATCATGGGAGTCTTAACGATCTGCCTCAGAAGGTGTTGATGTCTCAAGAAGTGAAAGATCATTCTTCATTTATATGGTCAACCAAGTCACAAGAAGCATTGAATGTTCCAGTGATCATAGTTCCAGGTATCTGCTGGATGTGTGTTTGAACTGCTCAGGTTTGTACCCAAATAACAACAAATTTCAAGAAATCGCAACAAACTTCAACGCATAAACAAATGTTAGCTTTCAATTTTAACGCATCAACAACAAATGTTGGCTTTCAATGTCTTCTAGTTAGGGCTCAAACTCAAGAAATCACAACAAACTTCAACGCATCAACAAATGTTGGCTTTCAACATCTTTAGTTAGGGCTTCAAATATGCTATTCAAATTAGTTTGCAGGGTCATCTCCATGATTACGCATTAAATTTTATTGTTTATGACAGGTCTGTCAGGACTGCAAGCAAATGTGCATTGATTTTAAGAGATCTGCACTAACAAATTTCAAAGCAGTTTGGTGACATATTGCTCAAGCATTTTGCATCAGACAAAACATATTGCTCCATAGGAAAAACCTTCAGAAAGTCCCAACGAATCTCCTGAGGCATGTAGGCTAGAAAATCCCCAAGATTCTTTCTTGGTCAATAAAACTTCACAAAGCCACTGATGATAAGAAAAATAGATAATGCAATTGATCCATATGCAAAAGGAAATCCAACGAAAACCCTACAAAAGGATACCCACAAAACCCAAACCAAAAGAGCAATGAAACCTCTAAATATGGCTTAGAAATGCCGCCCCTACAACAGATGATCTTAGGATGAGCCACTTCAGATTTCACCTGCAAAAATTTGCCAAACAAAACCCACAAGGACCAATCAAAAGGATCAACGAAACCCCATAAAACATTTCACTTGCTAGACCACAAATAAATCTGCTTAGGATAGTCAATGTGTTGGCCGTAGTCAAACCTTTGGACGCTCCCTTCAGGTTAGCATGGGAGCGACTTTAGCTGCCTGAACGCTACCTAGGTCTTAGCATGCATGCGTCCAGGGACGACTATTCCTTGTTATATGCCTGCGTTCGGAGCATAAACCCTTATTTATGTATAGGCTTCAGATCTGAGACCTTGCTGCAGATCAATAATGTTAGATACACATAAATCATATCTCAACAGTGCAGAATTCAAATAGTAATAAGAGTAAGAATCTTGAGAAGAGATTCTTTCTCTGATTGGGAATTAACTTCATTCGTTTTTCATGTCATCAACCTGTCTTTACTAGAATCATGCAACAACAGATCTGTTAGATTATAGAATCAAACATATACCCATCATGGTCATAACATGTGCACATCAGCTACTACATTATATCATGACATCAATATGTCATCAAATGTTAGATTCACATGATAGACACAACAGACAGGTGTGACAACATACTTAAAAGATCATGAACACAATATCACTTCTATCAAGTCAATCCATCAGGTTCTGGGCATTCAGTTTTAACATATGCCATAATTACTGTAAAAAACATGACCATGGTTAATAAGAGATCTAGAGTATCAATCTCATAATTCTATAATCAAGGTTACCATAGGACCAAGTCAGGTCATTCAAAACAACAAGAGTGTCAACATACTTTCATCATACTTGTCATGGGCATTATCAATATCAAGGAGGTAACCTTCTATAAGAGATCCATCACGTCTTATGCATGTCAAGTGTTAAGAGTATCATTTACTAGAGTCAAGGTACTAGCCTTCTTCACAGAATCAAGATCTCCAAGAACAATATATGTTAGCCAAACATCAAGTTATGCCACTATATCCAAGATCAATAAGTAGTCTCATAGAATCAAGAAGATCAACATGATCAAAATATTCACTATCAAGTGCATCATTTCATCATAGGAAACATAAATCCAAATCTCTTTCATATGCAAGCATGAGCCATTTGCGAAGGAGACATTCTCAACATACCATGAGGATTACCTAGCCATCCATAGCATTGAACCTTTCATACCTTGTAGTGTTCAAATACCTGTGCACCTTCTCATAGGCAGCTTGTAGTGCTTGTCACCTTTTCATCAAGTGCCTCTTTACCTCTTTCCAGATCTAGCTTATCTTTTCCTGCATCTCAAACGATCTTTAAGAGGGATCCACTTATCACATCTCATTAAGGAGGTTAGATAAATCCATATACTGAAATATACATGCAGGAAGTATAAGCAATGATCAAAACAATAATCATAATAATTAGATCCATAAGTCTAAACAAGAGTAAATACACAAAGAAACATCACAAGTCAAGGAGTAATTATCTTCAATGAGAGGGGATCCTCTCTCTCTTGAACCAACCTTCAAGAGTCATCACTATCCATCGTCCACATAAGATGTTGCCTTCGATCAACTTTATCAACAACCGACCATCTACGGCTTCATCAAATCTGTCCCAAGTACTTGAGCATGCTAGAGTTTCATACATAAAATCTCATGCCTTTGCCATAAACCAGGGTTTCTCTCAAACCCTAACCGTCAAATCCTTATGCACTAACTACCTAGGGTTTCCTTCTACCCTAGGATTCTTTTAGGTCTCCACCATCCTCTTCTTGCTTCCATCATAAGTGTCTCCATGGCTTTTCTTCAGCCCAACTCCGATACCATGTTAATTTTCATAGTGCTACATTGTTCTTTGCTTTGATAATTGCATTTCTTCATTAACACATTAAGTTCACCCCATAACATCATAACATTATTTAGATTTACTTCATTATTCATCAGCATATGCAATTATGTAGAAAGAACAGTAACATCATCATCAATGCAGCGGAACATAAAGGAAAAATAGAAGAAAAACATGCAGACATAGAGATACCAGGATTGGTCAGAGACCAGGGCAAAACCACTATGGGAAAACCCTTGTAAATTTTCTTGTAATAGATTGTCAAAAATAATTCAACAAAAGAGAGTACAATGGTCCATATCTTCACAACAGCTAGAATATCCTTGAAATGCATCTAAAACATCAGAACTCTGATTCAGATAACTGTAATGTACTGTCATTGCTTGTAGCCTGCTGCTGAACACTTTTGTCACTAAGCGAAATCTTCGAAATACTGAAATCTCATCTTGAAGTCCCGTTCACAGGGAGGAGGAGCTGTGCGAGCGACTATGACAGACAGGGTCGCTCTCTGTGAATTGCGTGGTAGCGACTATGGCAACTCGGTTGCTCCCATACCATTTTGGGCAAGCGACTAGGGACCAAACTGACCCAGACTCTTGGTCGCTCTCATGAAGACTCTGTGCAATGACGAAGGACCCAAAGTTGCTCTCATGATCACTATGTGCCAGCGTCTAGAGACCCAAATGCTCAGTTCTGTGACTTTGAGTCAGAAAACCTTAGTTCAGTGCGAGCTTCATCCTGAAGTTTCAGACCTTTGAGCGAGCTTCCTCTGTTAGACCTGTGCGAGCCAAGACTTAAAAATTGGCCCAAAGAATGGAGATGGAATATTGGAAAAGGGGAAAGATGGAAGTATGGAATATCATGGACACACTACTTCTATCAGAGCCTCCGCAGTAGTGTGCTTCTTAAAACCCTAATTCACTCCTTGATCCATATTAGCATACTCAAAATAGGTAGTTGTATCACCTAGGACTTGGGGTTTTAGGATAAAGGGTTAGAGGGTATCTGGGATAAAAAGGTTTAGGGAAAGGGGAGGAGGATGGAGGGAAATGTATAAAAGGGAATGAGAGTGGAAGGTAGTTTTTGGGGGAGACCTAGGGTTTAGATATAACAATTAAACCAAATCTTCAATAAAACCTTTCAAATACCTAGGAATTGACTTGAGGAGGAGGATAAGCACATCCCTTAGCTGGGATATTTGTTTTGAGGTTGAAAGGGCTTAGAGGAGCTAAGTAGGTCACTGGAACGTTGCTGGACAAATGTGCAGTGCCAATGCAGAGTACGCAGCGCCTCAGGCAAACGTGCAATGCCTTAAGGAAACGCGCAGTGCTTTAAGGAAACGTGCAACTCCTGCCCTGTTTCTGCTGATTTTGCCTAGAACTGTGAAAAGGCTCTGTTGGGGTTTTCTCAACCAGTGCTAGGAGGCAAATGAAGCTAAGTTTGAAGCCAAGAAGTCCTTTATAGGTGAGTGAATTTGATCTTTTGCTTTTCAAACCCACTTTCTAATGTTTCATTTGACCTCTTTTTGACCTCTTTACTAATTTGGTTTCTGACTTTTTCCTTTGCAGGTGGATGATGCTGAAGTTTTGGCAATTTTCGCTTTTTACTTTGGTTTGGATGATATTGGCAATGGAGTTTGAGTAAACAACTAAGAATAGTGACTTATTACATATGATAAACATAAAACTACATAAATAAATAAAAATTATTACGTCTCTCTTATTTGAAATAAAATTACAAAATGGAATGAAATTCTTACTTAAATTCAAAATTGGAACTTTAGCAGTCATGATTACATCCTTGTAAACCGTTGTTTGACTGAAAAATGGATATTATTTGCTTCACTTTCATACTTTGCTGGCCTTATGCAATGAAATGGTGTTTTATTGGACCTTGGAAAATAAAACCTAGTGACCTAATGGGACCTTGAATGACTGGGCTTCAGGTGGACTTGACTGACACAAAACATGATGAAATGAGCTTTTATAGTCAATGTATGCTTAGCGAGACACATGAAGGTGGGCCAACAAATATAAATTTTTGAGAGGGGATGGGGTTTCAACTTGGGCTACTATCAATGAGTAAATTTTTACATGATGACCTAGGTGGAATGAAAAAATTTCAACATGGGACACTAATATGATATAAAAAAGGAGTTTTGATCACTGATGGCAGTATGCAAATACTGACTCTAACACAACTTAGATCATCAATGAGATTAGAGAGTCTTGAGTGTGTTAAGTGCCAAGTTAACAAATATTAGATTCGAAAATCAACAAGAACACTTCAGCAATCACTTTAAATCATAAAATTTGCCAAACTTATGAGGTAGAAAATTTCCCAATGTTTAGTCAATGTAGATTTATAATTTTCAGACCTCTTAAGATGTTATATGTGACTGTCAGGACAGTAGTAAGAAAGTTGTAACAGCAGCAAGGTAAACACCTTAGATTCAATGGATAACAAGCCAATGGTGACTAACAATGATTAGTAAAATGCCCAATAACTTGCCAAACTGAAATATGAGTTTTAAACTACTTTAAGATGCAGCATTCAGTGTTATATCAGATCTGAAACAAGTTACTACAACAGTACATAAACTAGCAGATTGGCAAACTAATGATACTACAACCAATGCCCTAAATGCCCAAAAATAGGAAAAATTGGCCAAACTTGAAAAAAATATTTTTTTGAGCCTTCATTAGATGTGTGATTCAGAAATCACAGATCTGATTCAATAATTTATGCAGTAAATTCCAGCAAACAAAAAATGAGATCTAGGCTATAGATCCTAGATGCCCAAGTGTGGCCAAAATTCATGAAAATTTAGATTTTGCGGTTTTAAGTGATTTTGACCAATTCAAAAGTGATTTTAGGCTTATTATATCACTGCTATTACTGCTGTAATAAACCATAGGCAAAATGAGGGTTTAGAGATCAAACCCCAGGCCCAAGGCCTTGAAGATCAACTTGCCCAAGTAGCCCAAAATTTCTTCAATGATCTTACACCTGAAAACACAAGTTTTTAAGCAAATTTCTCCTACAAAACCACCAAGGAATCAGTCTTGAATTTTTTTAGAGATGGAACAAGGGCAAACTAGGGCAAAATAGGCCAAGGAAGGACAACGCTAGGCTTACCAAGGCTAGCAGTGAGGGCTAAGGAGGCTAGGATGACAGATCAGGGGCCAAAGAGGAAGGAAAAGGCCAAAAATAGGCAATGCTGGAGGGAGAGGAACCAAAGGCTGGAAGATGGGGTTTTTAGGGTAATTTAGGGACTAAAATGCCACAACTAGCCCAAAGGGCAGCCGTTAGGATCAAGGGAGGGCAGCTGTGTGGCCTAGGGCTCACGACTAAGCCTTCTAGGGCCTTAAAGCCCTGATGTTAGGCCTATAAGGGGAGGCCGAGGTCTCTGAAGGCTACGACTTGCCCTAAAAGGGTAAAAAAGGATGATGCAGGGGCAGAAAAGGATGACTCTGGCCAAGAGAAGGAGGAAGCTGGCCCTCTAGGGTTTGGATCTAGGCCTTGGAGGCTTGAAAAGTGAAACCCTTGCTTCAATTTTTTTTTTCTCTTCTAGATTTGAATTTTGCTGCAAATTCTTTAGTGGGTAGCCCTGCAGAATTTTCTAGAGACTAGATCTTACCCTCAAGGGCCTAGATCTACCTCTACTTCAGCTTGATCTCTTGATTCGCCCTACAAAAATGAAAATAAAACACTCAAACACCAAATATATACAAAAATTCTTAAAACTCCAAAACCCAAGTTAACAGAAATAGTTGACAAATTATATTTACAAAATTTACAAATATAAAAGGGTTTTGAAAATTTAAATTTTTGAGATAAAATTTTAATGGCTTTTTTTCTTTTGTAAATGGCTGAAAACACTTTAGAAACCCCATGCACACTATAGCCTTAACGAAGATTTAATCCACCACATAAATATTCAGGTTCCAAGGAAAATGATCCTTGCCCATAGTCTGTGAACTTGGAGACCAAGGACTGAAGTACCTGCAAACACTATGTATTTATTTTAATGGCCCACCTACAATAACAAACAAAATGCAAATATTAGAATACATATGGGGCATCCATATGATAGCTACATATTCATGGGCCCACATGTATTGCACTAGTATGCATACTGGCTAATACTGGGAAATGTCTAAGTTTAGGTTAATGAATTAATTATCGAAATTAATTCCTATCTCATCGGAATATAATAAATATATCGAGTGGGGCCTTGATATGTATGCCACTCTTATATACCTATATATATGATTAATCATTTTAAATTAAATATATCTATATAAATATATATGATAAAGAGAAGGAAATATATATGAAATTTTATTTAATTTATATTTAATTAAAATAAATAAAATCATTTATTTAAATATCAAAATCAATCTTTGTTAAACTATAAATAAATCAATTTAATTAATTGGAAATTAATTTAAAATATTATCAAAATCTAAACTAAATAAATGGACCACCGCCTCTCTCCAAAAGGAAGAGAAGGGTCGAGAAAATTGGAAGGAAGCTAATAGTGAGAAGAAAAGGGAAACAATGGAGGCAGAAAGCCGACAGCGTGGAGGTAGAGAGGCGGTAGAGTTGAGGATATAAAGGAAGGGAGAAGACCATAACAAGGATTCAATTTTTGGGAGTTAGAGAGAATTCTGTGAAACCAGAGGAGATTTTGGGGAAGAGACGGGAATTTCTAACATAATTACAGAAACTGAGCTTGATTGTTCTTGGAATTTTGGGCACGAGGGCCAGAAGATTTGTCTTCTGGATATGGGGACCGTATAGGTAGACCCCAGATAGGCTGGTAGGTAAAAGGGCAGTTTGGTAATTGCAGCAGTGGGAACAACCACAGTCTAAAACACCTGCAATTGATTCCAGGTATTCTTTTGCAATGTAAATTTTAAATATTGATTCCTGTCTGGTTAAAATCTGCATAGTTCGGGTCTTATATTTATCTCAAAATAATCATATATTAACACAACATAGGAAGCTCGTACTCAGTACATACCACAAATCAATGAACAAGTACACTTCGAGTTGCACCCCAAATTCTTTATTATGATAGAAAAAATAGTTCCCAGCGGGACAATAGTTTACACAATGCTTCAGCAACAATTTATTAGCCAAAAATCAGATGGCTAGAGACTCAAATGACTCTCTAATTTATAAATAAATTATCCAAGTGAAAAATAACTGCTAGTTTCCTTAATCATTGTCAAAATAATCTTGGCCATTGAATTTTTATTTTCGAGGAATTTTCGACTTTATCATTTAATTCCATTTTAAATAGCTGAAAATTAATTATTTTGAGCTAATTTCCTCAAAAATTTGATTTTGACTTAACCACCAAGGTCCACAGATCCAATTTTTTTTGAAATATCCAATAATTCCTTTGGTGGAGGACCTCCAAAAATTAATTCTTTTAAGACCCACAAATTTTTCACTTGAAAAATTTAATTTTTCTAAGACATTTTAATTTTGACTCTAATTAATTAAATTTGTCTAGGATTTTAATTTAATTTTGCTAGAAATTTTAATTAATTGACACATGAGGGGATTAATTATTTTTTGCACCCTCTAACATTGTAACCATGGTGTCTAATTATGAGGGACCATGCATTAAAATATTTTTTACACAAAATTTACAATTCAACCCCCAAAGGGGGGAAACCCGTTCCAACTTAGACCCTCAAAAAACATACCCAATTTGTGACACAATATGAGTTAGTAGACCAAGTGATTTGTAATAAAATAATTTAGCGAAATAACTTAAATTATTCCCAAACCACTTTTACATAAGACTTGACTAAAACACTTGGACTCACCTAAGACTTTGACGAAGAATTCCACCCTAGCTTTGTGGTGAAATTGGAGGGAAAAACTCTGCCGATCATCCGTGTTTAGAAACAAAAATGAATCAGTGAGACGAAAAACCTCCTAGGATGAAATTCTCACCAAAATAATAGGCTTACCTAGGTTGTTACATACATTGACGGTCTTACTAGCATCATTTACAGGTTGTTACATACATTGACGGTCTTACTAGCATCATTTACATTACATAACTCGTAGAGTGGGTTTACAATGACACATGAATTGCTGATAGATGATCCGCTTCTATCGAAAAAATTTGGTACTTCCGTTTCCTTGGAACTTTGACAAAATGAGTGTAACAGACTTAACCACCAAGGTCCAAGGGTCCAATTTTTCTTGAAATATCCAATATTCCCTTGGTAGTAGACCTCCAAAAATTAATTTCTTTTAGACCCACTAATTTTTCCACTTGGAGAATTTAATTTATCTAACATTTTAATTTTGACTGTAAGTTAATTAATTTTTTGGCTTAGGATTTGATTTTATGTTTGCCAGAAAAATTAATTAATTGACTCATGAGGGGATTAATTATTTTTCTACCCTCAAATATTTTAGCTATGGTGTCTAAGTATGAGGGACCATGCACTAAAATATTTTTTACATAAGATTCTACAAATTCAACTCTCAAAGGAGGAATACTTGTTTGTCATAGACTTTCAAAATACATACCCAATTCTGCGGCACAATATGATCTAGTAGACCAAGTGATCTGTACTAAAATAAATTAGCCAAATAGCTTAAATTATTCCCAAATCATTTTTACAGAAGACTCAACTAAAACATTAGGATTCACCTAAGACTTCGACGATAAATTCCACCCTAGCTTTGGGGTGAGGCTGGAGGGAAAAACTCTGTCGATCATCCATGTTTAGAAGCACATATGACTTACTGAGACAAAAAACCTCCTAGGATGAACTTGTCGCCAAAATAATAGGCTTACCTAGGTTGTTACATAAATACACAGTCTTACTAGCATCATTTACATTACAAACTTGTAGAATGGGTTTACAATGACATGACAGATTGCTGGCTGATGATTCTGAACTTTGAAAAGTTTCCTTCAAGCTCTTGGATCCTGCTTCCTTGCAATGTTGAAAAAATGGGTGCGACACAAGATCAATGTCCAAACACAAGCTCGAGAGGAGCACTATTGGTAAGATTGCATTTAGTCTTTTTATCAAATAACAACTAGAATAATTAATTTACAAATGAGGGGAATGGTGTATTTATACACATAAACCTCCATTAGAGTTTAGAGTGCTAGCCCCAAGAGGGTGACTAGGCTGACGACACTGACCTACTCAAACATAGATAAATACGATAAGCCGAGTTAATTACCCATATGTAGGCCCAATAAAGCCACCAATATTTCAAATAGAGGGTTGGCACATGGCCTTAAGTGAATATCAACCATAATCTTAGTATTTCTTATGGTTAGGAAAAGTAGGTTAGAAAATGAGACATTCCCTTTGTTGCTACCTTTGTATTCTTCCTAAAAAGAAGGGTGGACTAGGACTCGGAAATTTAGGACTTAAAGGGACAACTTCCACTTCTAAGTGGATATTCAAGTCTATTAAGAGGGGGAAACCTTGGAAGATATTGCTCAAAAGTAATATCAGAAGGGTTGCTTCTATGAACGATGTTAGCTACCTTTCTATTCTTCCTAAAAAGAAGGGTCGACTAGGACTTAGAAATTTAGGACTGAAGGGGACAACTTCCGCTTCTAAGTGGATATTCAAGTCTATTAAGAGGGGGAAACCTTGGAAGATATTGGTCAAAAGTGTTGCTTCTGTGAAAGATGTTAGATGGTGAAACCTTTCTTTCCCAATTTGTTGATTGCCTCTTTTGCTATTTTTATATATAATTTCTGTATGAGAAGCATTGCCTCTAAGAACATAGCAACATTCCATGGAATTTGGTTATTGCTAGAATGGAGGTATAGAATCCAATGCTTGTGGTGATACCATAATTTGAAAAACTGGAGCCTTGTAATATCAGAGGTTACCCATGCACAATGTTTGTTAGTAACCAACTGATGGTTATCCTATCCGAATCATTATATAATACCATAACCAATTGTGCTTTAAATATCAGGACAAAATCAGATAAGGTAATTGATAACATGCAAACTATAAAAAGCCTGATTTTATTATTACAGTAACGTGAAAAGTCAGTTGGTTGGGATATGTTGGACACCTAATCCGCTAAGGGTTGGCGTGGAATATGAATAGTCGCTGGAGTCCAAGAGACCACTTGGTATATGAAGACCAAGGGTCATAAGGAAATGTATAAATACGTAAATCTTTGTGAATAAATGCAATGTTACACTTATCTTATCTGTTGTCCATTCTCTTCTGTGTGTTTAACATGGTATCAAAGCGGGCGAATTTTGGGCCTGCTCCAATTTGAGCCATTGGTTTTGTGGCTTCTCTCTTTGCATGTCAGTTTTGCCTTCTTGCTTGTGAGAACTGCCAATTATTGTGAGCATGCCTATTTCTTACTGTGCGTTGTTCCGCTGACCTCTCAACAAGATTTCGTTGCTTGACTGGCTACTGTGTCGTAACTCCTGTGCTGTGCGTTCAACTATTTGCCTTGCTTCCTTTGTGTTGAAGTGTGCGTTACTCCAATTTTGGCCGGTCTAGCATTTATCCTGTCTACACCCAGGAAAAGAACCATATGCGTGACATATTTGTTATTGCTCTCGTTCAAACCTGTCCCTCTGCTAGTCACTTCTGCTCGCGCTCTGTTATTGACCGTTCACCTTCTCTTTTGTAAAAGGAACTGATGATAGAATATTTTTTTTAATGTAAGGTGGTTGGTGGAGCTTCTTTCTGGCTCTGGTTGACCTTGCAACAATTCGCATCACAAAAACAAAACCAGTCTTTGCGATCGAGTTTACTGTAAAGATTGAACGAGATCAAAACTTTTTGAGTGAAAGTGTATTTAGTTTTTGTGGGAGTGATTGTTGAAATGGACTAGGCATAGAGACTTTCATCCAACGAGATGGAATCAAAATGTCTTGCGATGGCGATATAAGTACGTTGACATGCAACTTCGGAGCATCCACTGAAGGATAGATATTGATTTATGATTCTATTGAGATCTAGGAGATTGTCTTAGCGTGTTGGTTTAAGTTGCGGCCTAACATTGCTTTTTTATTCCCCTCAAGGTTTGTCATCTAATTGTCGCTAGAAAATGTCCCTATTGACATTGTTGATGCTGTCAATGATCAATATCTTGCCTGGTCTTAAATTCTTGCATTAGAACTAGAAGCGGTTTGCTGGAGTACACGGACCTTGAGACAGAGAAAGCGTGCTTTGAGCATCGTCATGTTCGTGTATTGCTCCTCTGCTTTAAGCGTTGAAGAGGTGTTGATTATGGTTGTGATCTATGGCATTTGGTGCGATGAAATGTTGACTGCGTATGGTGCGATTCCTTGCTGGGTTGTTTTTTAAAACAATGAATGTTGTGTGGCACATATATTCCATTTGTGCATTTTTTTGAGGGTTGCGTTGAGTTGAGCCATTATAGACTGAGTGATATGTGATAACACATATTTTTGAAGACCAATTTATGGTATGTGTTTAAATGTGCGTTGAATTTTTTTTGAAGGGTTATGTTTAATGCTGTGTTGATCATTGGTGCATGGATTTGGTGCGTTGAGATATTATGTGAAATGCCATTGATATGCATTGGTCCATATTGGCATGGTTGTATATGTGATATATTATATGCGTTGGTATCACATATTATACCATATAGTATGCAATTCAAAGCCAAATCAAGAGTTGTAATTTAACTTGTTGCTTGTTAACATAGAGCAAATTGTTTTCTTTGAAGAAAGTACCATGTTCAGAGAATAGATCATAATTTGACATTATCAACACCTTTCATTTGTTGAAGTTGAGTTCTTAACAAAATGACCAGAATTACTAAATTATTAGAGTTTCTAAATACTTTAATACACTCCAATGTTCATGATACAGTTGAAATTTGGAAGGGCACTCTCTTTGACATTCAAACATGTCTACAATATGCACAAGAAAACATTGAGTTTTTGTAGCTTGAGGCACAATTACAACGAGATGAGTTACAACAGTGTAAGCATCATTCTGAATTTGTTTTTGTTTAGAGTAATACTCTCTTTGAGATTGAGACAAACTTCCACCAACTGCCAGAAACTAATAAAGTCATTGAAAGAGCAAATTTGCATACAAATGTAGAAGTTAAATCTGCACTTCCCAAGCCAATCATCAGACCTTGGGAATAAATTGTTAGCAACAAACATAGAGCTAGTCTTGGATATGGCAAGGAGGTGTCTTTTCATATTCCAGATTATTCAAAACCTAAGTCACCTGACACGGGGATTCGGGACACGTAGGATTCGAGATTCGTGGTGTTGGATTCGGACACGTTGACCCCCCGGAACAGGACACGTAGGATTCGTTATATA
>APFE030054500.1:285827-297528 GCA_000404065.3 Pinus taeda
TTGATTAAATACGAGTTCCATACCCTAAGACATGACAAAATTCAATGGAAACATTGCAATTCCCCAATCCTAAAATCCTGAAAAACTGATAAGTCTACTGGATTTTGAATGAAATCTAAAATTCTACTTTCTCCATATGAAATCCAATGAGGCCGGAACCACTCTCAAACATCCTGAGTCATTTCATGGTAATGTTAAAAATTTAAGTAAAAGGATGAAAATGAAGATTGAGGAGAATGTCACTTTTACTTTAAGAATTTAACATTACCATGAATAGCATATCAATACTAGGGCCTAGACTTGATCATTAAGCTGCCAAAACACTTGCCAAATGAAAATATGCGTGGCTGTAATGACCAAATGCGGCCTTTTCATACCCGTGCAGGTCACTTTTGCTGCCTAATGAGTCCTGGAATACAGGACACGCTGCCAAAATCGTGACACGCAGTCGGATTCGACATGTCAAAATAGGACATGACGTGTCATTGGATTTGGACACGAATCAGGGCAGAATCGCGTCGGACACGCTGGATTCGGGATTCGAGGGGCCTCTAGGACGAATCTGGTTATCTAGTTCAAAACCCATCAAATTTTAGAGTGTTGGATTTCTTCAGGACGGTTCTTCACTTGGTTTTGCTCCTCGTCCACATTCACAACAGATTGTCAAAGGACAACATTGTGACAAAGTTGGCCATGTGAAAGATCATTGTTTTTATCTTCGTCGTGTGAGCATTATGGTCAACATACTCATCACTCAAACATATGCTTCAGAAACAAGCCTCTTGCAAGAATGAAGATTCACCTTGGATGGATCGCTTCTTGACAATGGGCTTCAACAATGTTAGCTTTTGGTAGCATCGGAAGTGCTCTAGCCTTGAAAATTGGTGGAGAGGCTAAGGCACATGAGTTCTAAAGAACCCAGAAACCGTTTGGTGAAATTCCACCTGGGTTGTATTTTTTTAAAATAATTAATATTTTTAATGGAGTTCCTAAGTCTAAACTTAGGGAAATTAAAATATCAATGGGTATTAATCAAAATATGGGTGAGAATGATCTAGAAGGCAGATCAAGTCATGTTTTAATCTTAGCCATTGATTAGAGACTTAATCTCGGCCGTTGAAGACTCAACAGGAAAAGTATAAAATTGAGGCTTGGGGTTCATTTGGAAACACACACAGAGAGATTGAGGAAATCGATTTTCTGAGGTGAGAAGTTCTTAGGAGGAAAACCGGTTGGGGATATCTTGTAGCTGAGGGGTAGAGAGAATCCGGGAGAAGGACTTTCTGGAAAATACAGAATAGAGAGGCAAAGAGAACTTGCAGAGAGGCAACGCAGTAGCCGGGAGAGCTGACGCAGAAAAGCCGCTTGTCACGCAGAATCCAGAACTGCTGGAACAACTGAAATTGTCGGGAACTGCCGAAACTACCGGGAACTGCGGAAACTGTCGGGAGAGCTAACGCAGAGGCAACACAGTAGCTGGGAGAGTTGACGTAGAAAAGTTACCTGTCACGCAGAATCTAGAACTACCGGGAACTGCTGGAATAGTCGAGAGAGTTGACACAGAGGGTAGAGGAGGTGACGCAAGGATGACGCAGAGCCAATGGAGAAATAGCTGGGGTTAGCAAGTCTTGTGCCGGATCAGCCGAAATTCTTCCAGGTGAAGTGAGGTAAAACTCACTCAGATTTGCCGACAGTATTTTCTTTGTAAAGGATTGCTAGATGAGCATCGTAGATAAGATAAGATAAGATAATTTTATTAATGTCCAACGAATGACCACAAAGTAGGTCAAAGGGACTGTCGGTTACAAAAGGGGTCGTGCCCAGTAGGAGAACCAAATGGTCTCCTCAGAAAGACAAATACTAAAAGAAAGATAGGAAATAAAAATGAGGCGGGGCGGGAAGAGCGTATGGAGCTCCGAACCCGACCTCGCCGACTGATCTCTAGACTGCGTTGCAGGATCACTGGTGAAGAAGACCCTGGGGACGCGAATGTGGGAGTCCGATTCTCCTAACATCCAAGGTCGAGAGAGAAGAACCGTGGATAGTTCAGTAAGGTTTGCTGGTTTGAGACGGTGGGTTTTTCTCGCATTGGGTTTTTCCGGGGACTATTGTGTCCAAAAATAAGTGTGTCCTATGTATCTTGTTCTTTGCTCTGTTTTCTGTTTCATGAGATCAAATATTTAATTAGTGTAGGCTGTAGAAGTAATTTGCTTCAGTATTCAGAAGAATAACTTGGTTAATGTATATTAAAAATCAAGTAGGTGAAGTAGATTCAGATTTGCTACAGTGGGGGTTCCTTCGAGTGTAGGAATTTTCACATGGTATCAAAGCATTGATTTTGAAACAGAAAGAGCAGTTCCAGTGCTGAGCAGTGAGGCCGAATGCTGCACTTGGCAGCAATTCGAATCCCCTTGAAGGGATTGCACAGTCCTTGTCGGGAAGCAGATCCGAGGAAATCTCTCTTTGAGTGAGATGACAGAGGTACGATTTCCAGTTTGTGAGTTTGTAGAGCCAGAGGGAGTGACGTAGAGCCTCAACGTAGTGCTTGAACGACGCAGTTTCTGTCAGGGCAGAAATCTGCTGGAAATAAACGAAGGCACGTAGAAGGGGAATTTTCTCCTCAAAGAACTTTCTGCCAGAAAGTGCAAATTTCTCACTTGCTGAGCAGCTGAGCAGTGCTAAGCAGTGACTAGAGGAGTCAATTTGATAGTTGGGTGAGATGGCATCGCATGGACTCAGAGATCAGGACAGGTTGGAAGGTGATTCCAAATTTCCAACTATGTCATATGGAAGACCATAATCTTAGCTGTTCTGGAGGAATATGATCTCAAGGCCTATGTCAATGGTGTTGTAGATGTTCCTGCTGACAGTGATCAAAAGAAGAAGTACAAGGCCGAGCAGGGGAAGGAAAAGAGGCTCATTCTCGATGGAGTTCGAGATCATGTGGCCTCACACTTGCAGGGCAAGGATACAACCCAAGAGATGTGGGAAGCCTTGTCTTCTCTGTATGAAGGCTCTTCCGAACAACGAAAGATGTATTTGGAGCAGAAGTTGCAGCAGACTTTGATGCAGAAAGGAGAAGGGGTGAACCTTATCTTCAGCGTCTTCAGGACACTAGAGACCAACTTGCTGCAGTGGGGTCCACTCTTTAGCCAACCACGATGGTGAGGATAGCCCTGAATGGAGTCTTGGATGAATGGCAAGTTTTCGTCCAAATCATATTGGGCAAAGAAAAACTACCTTCATGGGAGGAGATGTGGGCGGCTCTTGAACAGGAGGAGTTAAGGATGGACCTAGGGAAGGTCAACCTTAGTGGCGGCAGTGGGAGTGGCATAAATACGAAGGAGGAGGAGGATAACACAACTCTAGCATCGAAGGGACAACAGAAGCCGAAG
This sequence comes from Pinus taeda, assembly GCA_000404065.3. Taxonomy (NCBI): domain Eukaryota; kingdom Viridiplantae; phylum Streptophyta; class Pinopsida; order Pinales; family Pinaceae; genus Pinus; species Pinus taeda. Next base: position 289,223 of record APFE030054500.1, read on the forward strand.
CGAAAGGAGGACATTTCAAAGGTGAAATGTTTCAGTTGTGGCGAGTTGGGCCACTATGCATCCCAATGTCCTTTGAAGAAAAAGGACAAGGATGAGAAACATGATCCTAAGGCTGCTTCAACAAAGATTGACGAGGATGAGTTTGCCATGAGTGCCCACACATCTTCAGGAGGGAGATGGGGTGATATTGTGCTGTAGTCGGGAGGACTACATGTGCTCTAGATCCTTGAGGAGTCCACTTCTTGGATCAATTCCTTGCTACGGGAACCCAAGATTCAGCGGTAGCAAGATGGACTTAGTGTCAGATGATGCAGTGGATTGTTTGGAGGACAGATGCAGTAGCCGGGGAACAAATACTGATCAACGCAGAGCAAGGTTGGTAGCAGTGCAGATGGCACAATGCAGAAGTCAGCAACAACGCAAAAGACTCAGAAGGTAAACAACAATAAGATTCCAACATTCATTGTATTATGCTGAACATAGTTAAGTTCAACTAATTTTGGATGTTTTTCAGTTGTTTCTCTGAGCAACTGAGTTGCAGTACGGATGTAGTGTTAGCAGTGGCAGTGCTAGCAACATAGCAGATGCAGTGTTTGAGAGGTAGATGTAGTACAAATGCAGCAGTGGTAGTGGTAGTGTCATGGGCAACAGTACTGTAGCATAGTGTCGGTGGCAACAATAGTGTAGAAAGGTGGTGCTTCAGAAACAGAGTAGCATGCAGGTGGACATTGTTGCTAGAGCACTTTCCTCGCTAAGAGGGAGTGTTAGTTTTTGGTAGCATCAAAAGTGCTGTAGCCTTTAAAATTGGTGGAGGCTAAGGCACATGAGTTCTAAAGAACCCAAAAACCGTTTGGTGAAATTCCACCTGGATTGTATTTTATTAAAACAGTTAATATTTTTAATGGAGTTCCTAAGTCTAAACTTAGGGAAATTAAAATATTAATGGGTATTAATCAAAATGTGGGTGAGAATGATCTAGAAGGCAGACCAAGTCATGTTTTAATCTTAGCTGTTGATTAGAGACTTAATCTCGGCCGTTGAAGACTTAACAAGAAAAGTATAAAATTGATGCTTGGGGTTCATTTGGAAACACATGCAAAGAGATTGAGGGAATCGATTTTCTAAGGTGAAAAGTTCTTAGGAGGAAAATCGATTGGGGAGATCTTGTAGCTGAGGGGTAGAGAGAATCCGGGAGAAGGACTTTCCGGAAAATACAGAACAGAGAGGCAAAGAGAGTTTGCAGAGAGGCAACACAGTAGCCGGGAGAGCTGACGTAGAAAAACTGTCTGTCACGCAAAATCTAGAACTGTCGGAACAATTGAAACTGTCAGGAACTGCCAGAACTGCTGGGAATTGCCAGAATAGCTGGGAGAGTTGACGCAGAGGCAACACAGTAGCCGGGAGAGATGACACAAAAAAGCTACCTGTCACGCAGAATCCGGAACTGCCAGAACACCCGGGAGAGCTGACGTAGAGGGCAGAGAAGGTGACGCAGGGCTGACACAGAGCCAAAGCAGAAATAGCCGGGGTTATCTAGTCTTGTGCCGGATCAGCCAGAATTCTTTCGGGTGAAGTGAGGTAAAACTCACTCAGATTTTCCGCCAGTATTTTCTTTGTAAAGGATTGCTAGATGAGCATCGTAGAGTTGTATTCAGATATTTATCCTGTATAATAATAAACCCTCAGAACTGCTGCACCGATTTTCCCACATTGGGTTTTTCCGGGGACTATTGTGTCCAAAAATAAGTGTGTCCTATGTATCTTGTTCTTTGCTTTGTTTTTTGTTTCATGAGATCAAATATTTAATTAGTGTAGGCTGTAGAAGTAATTTGCTTCAGTATCCAGAAGAATAACTTGGTTAATGTATATTAAAAATCAAGTAGGTGAAGTAGATTCAAATTTGCTACAGTGGGGGTTCTTTCGAGTGTAGGAATTTTCACAAACAGTAAAGAAGGTAATTCGCTCATATCACAAAATTTGTTCTCAAGTACTAAAAAGTCTTGCAGTTGAGTTTCATTCATCTTCTCACCTTGTCTCCGACATGGGGGGAATTGATGGTCATCTACATGCTTCAAAGATAAATCAAGCGAGCCTGAGCGACAACCTGAACTCGCTGCTTGAGCCTACAACCAGAGACAACCATACCCAAATTCAGAGTTGTAGCCAAAGGCACAGAAGCCCATGAGCATGCCTTTGGTTGGTGGCCTTTCTTAAACCACTGTAGGTCGAAGACTTCCTTTTTCAGGTTGAGGTTCTCCCTTTTTTCCTGTAGGTTGAGACCTCCCTTTTCCAGGTTGATGGTCTCCCTCTTCAAAGAATTATGGACATTTCCTTTAGCAGAAGACTAACAACATCCTTGCCAGATTTGGAATTGTTCTGTGAACTGCACTAAGTGTTCCAGGTTGAGACCCCAATGATCTCCCTTTTCCAAACAATAGGGAGCACTTCCTCTAGAAGAAGACTTCAGCTTTTAGCCAGATTTGGAAGAGTTCTAGGAATTGCACTAAGCGTTCCAGTGTTGGTGGTCATCCTTAAACCACCACCGGCTGAGACTTAGAGTTCTCTCACCTTATACCATCATCTCAGAGAGCACATTCAGCCTAGTGCTGCCATGCATTTTTGCACATTTTGTATTACAACTCTCTTCTTGGACTTGTATATACCCCTTCGGATTAAGGGGGGGACTGGTGACGCCTAATCTGCTAAGGGTTGGCGTAGACTATGAATAGTCACTGGAGTTCAAGAGACCACTTGGTATATGAAGACCAAGGGTCACAAGGAAATGTATAAATATGTAAATCTTTGTGAATAAATGCAATGTCACGTTTATCTTATCTGCTGTCCATTCTCGTGTGTTTTTAACAGGATCTGTTCACTGTTGGTTTTGATTTTGCAATGGTGAGTATTTTAAATGGTTTTCATTAAAGAGCAGAGCCTAGTAGAGATTTTCATTCTAAAAATGTTTTTATGTGTGACCCCTGGTTGACATTTTCCATATGTCCAACACGGGTTTTTATAGTCTAATTATTTTCTGTTCTTAAATCAGACATACCATATATAAGATTATTAGAGTGAAGCTTGCTTGAGCTATTAGTGGAGGTGGTTTATCTGCTAGGAAAGTTTATTTTCATTATTCTTCAGAATTTTTTTATTGTTCAACTCTGTTATATTTGTATTGATGTTCTATGATTTCTGTACTCAGAACTGCAAGGTGGCGAGCTCTTCTCGCTGGAGCAATTGCTGGACCTTCAATGCTTCTAACAGGCTTGAATACACAGCACACGAGCTTAGCTGTATATATTCTAATGCGAGCGGCTGTCCTTGCATCACGATGCGGGATTAAAAGTAAAAAGTTTGGATCCTTGTGTAGGCCATTGACGTGGGCACATGGAGACATTTTTCTGATGTGCTTATCATCTTCCCAAATTTTGTAAGTATTTTTGTGCCTTTTTACTATGATCGACAATCTTATTGGGTTCTCTGATAGTGGTATGGAATTGCTTCTTATTCTTCATAATCTAGCCTTGATTTTAGTTTTGTATGCAATTGGTCGTTATTTTATGTTTTATAAACTCTGGAGGCAAGGGATATGATCTTTCACTACATCTCACATTTTAACTAGTGTGCTTGGTAGTTTCGTGTGGAAAGTATGATATTTGAGGTTAGAAAGATGTACACCTTTTTCATGGTCATTCACTTGGGGGATGTAATATATATCTCTAAGTGCTCTTCTTTCAGTACAGAACCTCTATTCTGCAGTAAATACAAGACTCAAGGCTATTCTGTTCTCGTTCAACCCTTAGGACTGATCTGTGGGCAGTGATTGTGATACTTTTTCGATGGAAATTTTGTGGGATCTCTGTCTTCACCAGAATATCTGGATGGTGTGTGGCTCAACCACCAGCCACAACAGCTGCTGGTAACCTTAAGGGACTTGACTGGCTTTGGCCTCTCTTTTGGCAACATGCCTTGGGTGGATGGTTCAACTGATTGGGCTGACCCTTGGGGCTTGATACCTCTTATAACCTATTCACATTAGGCTGAAATTTAAATTTAAAACCAGTGCAATCTTGCAATGGGCATATTTATGTTCTAGGCCTCTTGTTAGCTATATTAGTTAGGGAAATGAGAGATGCCTTGTGAGGTATGCATTGGGCATGTCTCTGTTCTAGGCCTCTTTGTGAGGTACTGCGATGAATTAAAGAGATCCGTCTAGCTTCCATTTATTAAGTGCCAAAACTAAGGGATTGACAATACTATATATCACCAATTAATTCTATTCATCTCAAGGTGCATATTTCTTCTAATAAAAGCCATCTATCAACTCTCTTATTTTATTTTTATTTTTATCATTATGCGTGGTTCACGGACCCCGGAGATCGGTGACTGCTATGTCCACAGAATATTTGTACCGGGCAGATCGACCCAAAGTGATCACTTCCTGCTAGCTCAACCACAGAGCTTGACCTCGAGGGTGCCGAGCGAATTGAACCCATGACCTCTCAATAGCAAAGGTGCTTTAACGACGGGGACTCAACCAATTGAACTAACCCTTGGGATTATAATATCAACTCTTATTATATGCAGTTTCCATATAAAAATTTTGTGTGTTTTGTCTGAAATAAGTTGGGGTAATATAATACTCATCTAACTCACCATTACTCTCAATGATCTTATCGGTCACGCTATACAAGTAGACAATCATAAATATTTCAATACTTTTTCCTTCTGAAACCAAAGTTAAAATAGAGATATCAAAGATTTGAATATTTTACCAGATTTCCTGGATTCCTCTACCATTTCTAGTAAATTTTGTTACCCATGTGGAATCCTAATAAAACTTCAGTTGGAAATTGTTCAACAAAGAGATTTATCACCAAGTTATGTGAGATGCTTGATTGACACGCAGAATTTCATCTTGAAACTTTTTCGATGTGGATAGTCCAGAAATATTTGGCTCTGCAGGGAAACTTGCCGATGTGTTTTGCTTGACTGGGACGAAGAGTTCATAAACTGTTGGGAGTCTTCTTATGTTTGGGGTCAGAAGGATCTCTCACTTGTTTACTAAGAGGTAGTTCTTGTCAGATATATAAAATACATGTTACAACGTTGGGGAAGAGTTTGTTAACTACTGACAGTCTGATTTTGTGGACAGTTAGAGGGCAGCCTCACTTGCTTTTTAACAGGTGATTTTTCTTTGCTATTATAAAAAATTGTTCTCAACAATGTTATCTTCCCATTATTTGCTAAATAGATGTTAGTAAACTGGGAAATGCCTTCAGAAATGAATTTTGTATTTCAGTCGTAGAATATAACATTCAAAATCAATTTTATTTCTGAGATTTATAGGGCGAGAGGTAGATTGGTCATTTTTGGGGTAATCCACAACATAGTTTTAAAAACTGGAACCGGTGACTGGACCGTTCCACCTATCAAACTGGGTTTCAAACTGGAACCGGTCAAACTGGGACTGGTCAGATCTCAATGAAATGGACGTTAAAAAAATACATGAAATAATTAGTTTTTAGTGAAAAAAACTATTTTTAAGATTTAAAACCATGATTCCAAGCCAATAGAGATAAAATATGCAAAGTTTGCTCATTTATATACCGGGTAAAGGTGAGATCAAATTGGCACTGAGTGCAATACATATCAGCAACATAATACATAATCAATGAGGCTCTAAATGAGCTCTAGAGTCCAAAAACAATGTTATAAGCTATGGGGTCACTGGCCTACTACAAGTCTACATATCAGTAATCAACATGATCACTCCTCATCATGATCAAACTCATCACCACTACTAGACAAGGGATCATCAACATGAACTACATAAATAATCTGGCCGAGTGTTTGAGGACTCCTAAAACTCCTCTGCAACCTTAGCAGTAGTGGTAGTAGTAGAAGCAGAAATAGACATCATAACTACAAATCACTGATATACATGATCACTCATGAAACTCATCATTGATTCAGCGCTAGTAAAAATGGGATCATCAGCAAGAGATACATAAACATCATCTCGCTCAAAGTCTTCAGAGTTGGATTGCTCAACCTTGTAATATGATAGAAATTGAAAAAGTTTAACATGTCTAACTAGTGATTTTGGTTTGAGTGAAGGGTTCATCTCCTCAGCCTTATAATGTGGTAGAAAAAACTTATCATCCCTAATCAATTATTTTCCTTCAAGTGAAAGGTACATTCTTGTTAAGGCTATGGTTTAAGAGTAAAAATAATAAATACCACCAACATCAACAAAGTTCAAAAATCAATGCCACCAACATCAAGGTTCTTAAAGGGCTTCATGCTCTTGATCAAATGCCAATCTCATACCCTCATACATGATAGAATCAAATGGAAACATTGTAAACCCCCAAACCATGAAATCCTGAAAACCGTTAAGTCTGCTGAATTTTGAGTGAACTCTAAAGTTCTAGTTTCTCCATATGAAATCCAATGAGGTTGAAACCACTCTCAAACATCCCGAGTCATTTCATGGTATTGTTAAAAATTTAAATAAAATGATGAAAATGAAAAATAAAGGAAATGTCACTTCTATATTAAGAATTTAACATTACCATTGATTGCTAGTGTTGTTAGGGTGATATGTGTTAGACAAATGAGAGGGGAGACATGCTTTTCTTAGAGGGGCTGTTTTTGGAGGGAAACAAACCCAAATTTCCCTCAAGACAACATCAAAATTCACAAAACTGCATTTTGTGGGGTCTGTAGCTGGTTTGGCAATAAACCAGATGGTTCCTTCATAAACCGGCCGATTCCTTCATAAACCGGTTGATTCCTTCATAAACTAGCTGGTTTATGGCCGGTCAGACCAAAAAACTAGTGCACCGCTAAGAAAGCTAGTTTTTTCAACCAGTTTGATGGCCAGGGCTAATGAACTAGCTGGTTTGACCGGTTTCTGGTTCAGATCAGCCGGTTTTGAAAACTATGATACATAGTGAACTTTTTTGTTGGCCAATTTTTCAAATCCAAATCAGGATACATCTTCAAGACAATAAGTCAAGTTATAGAGCTGCATGATTAGTCATATTCATATAAGACTAAAGATGCAGCTCTACAGGTCATATATATAAGACTAATCATGCAATTCTATAAGTCATATATATATATATATATATATATATATAAATATATATATTTTAAAGAAATGCACATCCCAATGATATCTACTATTATTGCAAAATCTAATATGTTAGAGTAAAGCTTCACTAAGCAACCTAGATTGTGAGTAACAATGTGAGAGTTACCACTGTCACTTTAGCAACTACTCCCCTCTTTTTTGTGGTTGGATACAATCCATCACAAGGGAGGATTCCCTGGGGAATCTTAGAAATCAAGTGAAACTTATGCTAATACCGCCTAAGTGTTCTACATCAAGATTTCACCTAAGGTAAATATGCTATGATTAGGGTTTTGGGTGATTTATGTGTTGAAAACCAAGATAATATTGAGAGGGAGGGGGTGAATCATTATTAGACAATTTTTTAACAATGTCTATGATCTTCAAGTTATTAACCTTAGACCACACGATAATGCCATAAGAACAAACAACACACACATAAATCAGGAGACATAGATATTTACGTGGAAACACATTCAGGGGAAAACCACAAAATTCATGTCTGAATATTGTTGTAGGCTCCAACCTACTATAACATCAAATGCACTGGCACCAACTAGAAGGAGACACCCATCCCCTGATTTGTGAGCACCAACTTGCAGGAGGGAGGGGGTGAATCACTATTATACAAATTTTTAACAATGTCTATGATTTTAAGTATGGGGGATTACGCAGTGCATTATATTAGATATCATTTTTTGGGATTCAACTGCGTTAAGTAAGTCATTTAAACGTATGACCATTTTCATGAGAGGTAGTCGTAACTGACTAATTTCTCATGATTTTTGAATAGTTCACTTAGCACTCATTGCATCGGGTGATGCTCACAGGGGTGAAGAAGTGGGATTGAAACTAGTGAAAAGTGGAGAACGAATCACATAGCATCAATCATCACCTCCGGGGCTTGCACCCGGTAACCAGGACTTCCTAGGAGGTCACCCATCCCATAACTCCTCTGGCTCAAGCGCGCTTAACTGTGGAGTTTTTCCACAATCAAGCTCAAGCCCACCTAGCTTGCTACCCCATTTGCAAAACCTTAGCAAGTATTGTGCCTCATGAACCATTCAAGTAGAGATCCCTTGACTCTTTTTGAATTTAAGTATGGGGGATTACGCAGTGCATTATATTAGAATCATTTTTGGGATTCAACTGCGTTAAGTAAGTC
>APFE030054501.1:0-23017 GCA_000404065.3 Pinus taeda
ATCACATTTGCATCTTTCACTCATTTACACATTCTGCTAAAGTTCTAATGACCAGACTCTCCTCTGATAGCCGGACCATCACCCCGCCATAAAATCAATCGACTATCACCCAAAACAGTGTAGAAGCACCAAGCAAGTATTTTCAAGCCACACCGATCGCAAGCGATCCAATCAACTTTCATGCTGGCCACCTGGAGAGTTGGACCCGACAACCACCCCAGGAATAACTCCCCTAAAAGGTTGCACAGAGGCTGCTAACATTGACCGCTCTACTCATTGAGGAAATTGTGCAGATAAGCTAGACAGACACTAGTGCTTGTCCCTGTCTCCCTCAGAAAATTGCGTAGTTTTCCCAGTCAGTCCTTCCAACTGCACATCCAAAAAATTGTGCAGTCTTCATGAGTAGGCTCTCTACTTCTTAGTAATCCATTCAACTCAGAAATTGCACAGATATGATCAGCAGGTTGACCTCCCAGCATCAGTGCAATTTCTCTCACTAGCAACTCCTAGCAGCAAACTAATAGTTCCATTTAAGAATTATGGAGTTTCTACTACCAAAATCTTGACAGTTGACTTCTATTCCCCTTGGGAATTGTGCAATTTCTATTGCAGTGATCCAGTAGCCAACTGTCAATTCCCTTTGGGAATTGTACAGTTTTTGCTACTAGGCTCCTAGCCAGTTCCTTCAAAAAACTACCCAATTTCTGCCTATTGATCCTCCATGCAGCTTGGCCTCTTCCTCCAGAAAATTGTGCAAATTTTGCCTTGCAGTCGTTGTTTCCCGCTCATTTTAGAAAATGCATAGATTCTGTCTACCTTTCCTTCCTACAACCCAGACCATCCCTCCCAGAATTTGCACAGTTTTCCATTTCATCCTAGCCATACCTAGCAAACAGTGATTGTCAACTTGGATTTCCCATCTTAATCACCCAGTGACTCTTGCACAATTTTCATCAGTAGTGCCCAAAGCCATCATCCTGCCTCACACCCTTATTGCGTCTAAAAGTCACTTGCATTTGAAATGATCATGTGTCATGGTATACTAGGAGTTTTTTGGATTTGATGTCATCTCATCATAAGTGACTGCAGGCACATGTACACTAACAAACATGGCATGACGATGAATGGGATGAACGAAGGAAGCACATGCAAAAACACACATTCGCCGATGGATGAATGAATGATGCATACAAAGAAATGTGCTTGTGAGTGGATGACCATGCAAATATATGTTCACATATGAATGAACGAGAAAACATGCAAGATATGCTCATGGATAGACGAATGGACAAAAATGCACCTTTCGTGAACAGATGAACCTATCAAGCCTTCCAAGATACAATCAAGGAGCAATGTGCCAAAGCAACATCAGGAAAAGAAACAACCATTGAAGATTCTATGCACCCTACCATGCAGAGGTGAAGTTGTGACACACCATGAAGACATCCATCACCCAGCAACACTGCAGCTCAACATGCACTCCAGAAATAGCACGAATGTACCATCAATGTCATGCCGAGTCATTTTTCCCACATCTCTGCTATGGGCTATGTTGTCAATCAATGTAATGTAATGTGGAAGTCCAAGAGACCCACTTGTTGTAGAAAGAGTCATGTAAAGTTGAAAAGCCATGGAAGTCAAACAATCATGAGGGTATTCGAACAAGCACAATGGCCAGTTTCACCCTTGGCTATAAATACCCCCTCATTTGTATGTGAAAGGACTTTTCATCTTAGCTCCACTCACATAGCCAAGAGAGCCTATAATCTTTTCTTTGAGGAGTAAGTAGTGGCTCCAATGCCCCATGCATGGGGTTAGTGATGTATGGCGTAACGATGTGTCTTGGAACTTTCACTTAATTTAGAAGCCTGCTAACAAACCAACACATTTTTTCACATTTATTGTAACTGTTGCAAGACTAATCTTGAACACGTGAAATGCATGTTGCTTTAACCTGTGTTGAAAACTTGAACTATTTCACTTGTTGTAATACATAATCTGTTAATGGAAATGTTTTGTATATGTTGTTAGCGCTATCTCACCCATGGTGGCTATCTCCTCGAACATCAGATAGACTTTTCACATAAAGCTTGTTGTAACAACCGTTGCACTTGTGCAGACTCATCCATTGAGTGTTGTACGTGTTATATTACCTTGTGTGTTGTGATTTCCATATCCATGTGGATTGCTCCTACAGAAGCTGTGCACTTCCCGTTGTGTTGTGTGTTCCTAGCCGAGTTGGGACTTCATCCTAACCACCTTGGGACTCACTCTCACCCTCTCCCTCTATAGTGAAAGAACCATTGACAAAAGTATATTAGAAATCACTAGGCATGCGAACCTCACTTCTCGAAGACAAAGCAAACCAATCTCCTGTGATGACAAGCAAGAGTTGAGGCAAATCCTTAAGACAATGGCAACCGGGCCATCATACCGGATGGGACTCCCACACCAAACAGTGTGAGTGCTAGTTGGAACTTCGTATCGGGGTGATCCCCGAAATGTTGGCAGGTTCAACACCATCAACATTTTTGCCTCAAGATGGAGGGAAAAGAGAGTGAAAGATTTCAATGAGAGGTTTACATGCATATTGAACAAGTTTGCAGCAGACACTAAACCTCATGACTCCATCAATGTTGACTACTACACATCTGCACTGCCAACCAACATTGTGCAGTTCATCAAGCAAGCTACAAAACCAACAGCCTTAGAAAACTATGAAGAGACTATTGTTGTTGAGAAAAGCCTACACTCAATTGGAGTCATCAAGGATGATGAATCAGTGAATCCCTCCAAGGATGTGAGTAGTAAGTCTGAAGCAATGGTGAGCAAGGGTAGAGACAAGGAAGCAACTGATATTGAGACCCTCATTCTCCTTGTCAAGAGCTTAATCACTGAAGTGTTAGAACTCAAACAATAAAAAATGGACACATTTTTAAGTAGTCATCCACCCAGGTAGAGATAGGAAAGCACTTCGTCAAGCTGCAACCAGTTCACTCCAAAAACTGTGTAGAAGCCTGTGTTCTAACTCAAATAGTGTGCTGATCCTAAGCTATGTTATTTCCATGAAGAACATCACCCCGAGAACTCTTGTTTAGACTGGAAGCGAGTCACAAGCGCTTTCTGTAGCCATACACTCGATGTGGAAGGCAATATGCAAGAGCAGTAGGAAGACATTGACGATGTCGAAGAGGTTGCACCTGATGAGCCATCAAGATCTGGGCATTTGGTGAACGCGTATTACTGCTCGTGAACAATGTCAAAGACAAATACCGAGAAGCAGCCCCAAAAGAAAAATGACCTTTACAATATTAGAAGTAAAGGGGCTCCCCCTACACTTGGGGAAATGTAAAAGAATATTAGATTGTTGATGAGGAAGGTTGATCCATTGACCACCCCAAAGTAGAAAACAAAAAGCACGTCTGAGAAGACATCGGTGGGCAAAAGTGTATCCATGAGCAGCAAGTTACAAAACACCCCGCCGAACAACATGAATACTCATTTTACCTCGGACACCTTTGTGAGTCTACCACCTCTGCAATACAACATTGTTGATGACATGAAGAAAACTCGAGAAAACATCAGTTTGTTCTAGTTGGCTAAGATCTAGAGTCAACGAGATATCTTGCTATGTGCATTGGGATAGACAACAATAGACAATGCAACCTCTACTAGCAAGGGAGCAAGCACACCTCCAGGATCACTTTCCACTATGCTCAATACACTCCGGATGGAATGAGAAAACTCAGGTTGCCCTCCATTCCTGCTATCTTTTGAAATTTTCAACTATAATTTTCACATCTGTTTGGTGATTCTGATGTGGGAGCCAACATCATGCCCCTCTCCATTTCTAAAAGGATCAATGCACAATGGAGCGATACATCCACGCGAATCATCCAACTTGATCGAACATTGGTACCAACCATTGGTGAACTACAAGATGTGATCATCTAACTATCTCATGATGGTCGAGTCCACCAATGCATCAACATAGTGGTTGTGGACATCCCAAAAGCATATGGTCTGCTACTCAGAAGATTCTTGTCCAACAAGCTAGACAAATATTTTTCTACAGATTGGTCTCACATGTGGCTTCCATACAAGGGCAAGTGCAACCAAATCGGGTTAGTGCCTTAGAGGTACATGAAACATAATTTCACTCCCCTAAATGGCAAGAATGAACCATTGGCCTTCGCAGAACTCATGTTTGGCAACTGCCTCATTGAGACAAAATTGGGGTGTTATCCTGCTTAGCTAGCTCCAACCCCACCAGATGCATAGTTGGGAATCCTTCCTTTCCAAACTGATGGTAATGAAACTTGTACAACACATTGTACCAATCGTAGCAGTAGTAGCAACAATAGTAGTAGCAATACTACTAGCACATCAAGCAGTCTGTGTCCAAATGAGTTGTGGACCATTTACTTTGATGGATCAAAGACACAAGACAACTCAGGATCTAGGTGTATTTTGATAAACCTTTACAATAGGAAGCATCTAGTTTCAAGTCACTTGGATTTTGAGTGCATGAAAAATGTAGCAGATTACGAAGCACTTCGGTTGGGCTCGTAGAAAGCCATCAACCTCAATGTGGTCACACTCAAAGTGGTAGGTGATTCAGAGATAGTGGTATGGTAGGTACGTAACACCATTCATTGTTTATCACCACATCTCGAAAGTTACCAACAATAGGTATGGCAACTAATCTCAAAATTCCAAGCATTTAATCTCATTGTTGTACCACGTACGTGTAATGCAGTTTCCAATGCACTCGAAAGTTCAGCTTTGAGAATGTCACTGATCAGGGATAGATTTACTATTGAAATTTTGTACAAACCATCTATCCTAGACAACATAACTAACTTACACATGTTTAATGATTATCAAAAGATACTACATTTCATGGCCAATGCTAACATCTTCAAAGATGCAGCGATCGATGATGACAAGCACGAGCGCTCTTTGCAAGCAGCAGCTAGTAACAGCAAAGGCCACCTTATCACAAAAGATGTAACAACATTGGAAAGCTTTATGACTTGCAAGAATGTTCTCAGGGGCCAAGGAATAGCAAGACCCATAGTTTCACCATGAGGTGCAAATTGTTATACATGGGAATAGAACAAGATCCAAAGTTTCTCAATCTTGGTACATGTTGTACACAATAAGAATGGCAGGCCTTTGTCTACATGTTAAAATAGTACCGAGATGTGTTCAGGTGGATGTATGATGATCTGGAAACTTATGACATGTGGATCATCCAACATATCATCCCTATCAAATAAGGTCTCAAGCCATATCAACAGAAGTTGAGGAAAGTACATCCATCACTTGAACCCCTCATACAGAAAGTGCTTACGAAGTTGTTGGATGCACGGATCATATACAAATTTCACCATTCGACATGGGTATCCAACCTTGTTCTTGTACGTAAGAAGTCTGGGGAAATCCGCTTGCGTGTTGATTTTTGGAATGTAAATCGAGCCTCGGACAAAGACAACTACCCTGTGCCATCTATGGACCAAATTTTTCAAACAATATTTGGGGCACATATGTTTTCTCTTCTTGACGGTTTCTCAGGATACAATCAGGATCTGGTAGCAGAACTTGACAGACTCAAACTACTTTTTGTAGCAGTGGGGTACGTTCGCTTATAAAAAAATGTCCTTTGGGCTCGTAAATGTAGGCACAACATTCCAGCATGCCATGGACACCGCCTTTCATCGACTCATTGGATAGAGCATGGTGGTATACGTTGATGATGTGTCTATGTTCTCAATGAGACGAGAAGACCACATACACTATTTGAAGAAAATCTTCGAGCGATGTCAGAGATACGAGATTTCCTTGAATCTCAAAAAGATCTTATTCTTAGTGTGGGAGGGGAACCTCCTTAGATACATTGTTTCCAAAAGTGGGATCAAGGTGGATCTAGACTAGGTCCAAACCATTACATAGATCCCTTACCCCATCAACAATAAAGCCATGCAATCCTTCTTGGGAAAGATAAACTTCCTTCAGAATTTCATCTCAGATTATGTGTAGATAGTTAAGCCCATGTAGGACATGATAAAGAAGGATGTAGTCTACAACTGGGGTAAGAAGGAAAATTATGCATTCGCTCGAATCAAGTAGGCCATTATTTAGGTGCCTGCGCTCTACAACCCATATTTGAAGAAAGATTTCCTACTATACACCTTTATTCCAATAATTCACTAGTTGTAGTACTCACTGAGAAGGATGAAGCTAATGATGAATGTCCCATCTAATTCATGAGTGCAAGTATGTAGGGACCAGAGCTCAACAACCTCGCCATTGAGAAGAAAGCTTATGCAATTTACAAGGCGATGAAACACTTCAGGCCTTATTTGTTGAAGAACCATTGCATAGTCTTTGTCCCCCACCCAGCAATCCACACATTACTTGTACAACAAGAACTAGGTGAATTACGTGCAAACTCGATGACATGCTTGCAAGAGTATGATCTCGAAATTAAGGTAGTACACATGATTAAAGGACATGGGCTACATAGATTTGTGGCTAAAGCAGTGCATGCTCCGGAGAGCGGAGAAGAAATTGTCGGTTGGGAGCAAGAGATTGAGATGTATGATATAAGGCGAGCAACACCCACTAAAGATAGAACCCCTTGGTATGCAGATGTGTGCCAGTACCTTGTGCATGACACTATACCCTCTCACTTTTCCATAAGACAGAAGAGGGTGTTGCATCAGAAAGCCTTAGCATATCATTTGATGCACGGAGTGCTTTACAAAAAGCACAGTAATGGAGTTTTTCTCAAGTCACTGGAGGCACATGAATCAGAGAAGATAATTCAAGATTTACATGATGGACCCGCTAGGGGTCACATTGTGAGAAACACCATTGTGCATAAAGTGATGCAAGTAGGTTTCTACCGGCCCACATTATTCAAGGATGTGCATGCTTATGCCTGCAAGTGCCCAGTCTACCAGTGATGTGCCAATAGAACATGAAGATCAGTAGTCCCATTGCATCCCATTGCAGTGACCGAACCATTCCAATAGTGGGGCCTAGACATCATTATTGAAATCTTTCGTCATTCGTCAAAACAACACTGCTACATCCTAACAAAAACTGACTACTTCACACAATGGATAGAAGAAGTTCCACTCAAACAAGTGAATGACTAGGAGGTCATCAGCTTCCTCTAGCAGAACATCATCTCAAAGTTCGGTGTTCTACTATCACATGTTTTTGATAATGAAACTTATTTTTCATCTTTGAAACTTTATGACTTTGCATTACAGAATGCTATTGTGTTAAAGAAATAATCTAACTATTATTTGCAAGGAAATGGTCTAGTAGAATCCACGAATAAAAACCTCATCTGTATAATCAAGAAGACCATTTCTCTAAGCAGTGCAACTGACATACTGCCCTGACAAATGAATTATGGGATGATTGTGTAACACCCAAGTCCTCTCTGAATACCTTATTGTACTTCCTAGTTTATGGTAAAGAAGCCATCCTTTTGCCAAATATCTACTTGCTTGCACTTCAGCTTTCCCAAGAATCCCAAGGCAAGCCTTTGCCAGCTAGTTTTGCGTAGGATGGATGGTCTCCATAAGCTTTAGGATGAAAGGATGAAAGAAAAAGAAGCATTCACACTCCACGAGAACCATATTAAGAGATAGTTCGAGAAGAAGTCTCCAGAGAAATCTAACTTCCTGTTGGTGACTTAGTTTCAAAATGGGATAAGTCCCATAAAGACAAAAGCAAACATATGAAGTTCCAGTCCCTATGGATTGGTCCGTACATAGCCCACAACAAGATTGGCCCACACACAAATCATTTGAAATCACTTGATGAGAGGATTGACAACCTTCTTGTCAATGGCCAAGATCTCAAGCATTACTTTCAATAGGTCAGGTTGCGCCCTCGTGGCTTCTTGTTTTCATCTTGTTTCCTTTTATTACTATCTTTGTTTATTACTTTGTTTGTTTTCCTTACTATTTTTGTTTATGTTTTTTTTGTTTGCTTTGCATATTATTATTTTTCTTTCTGGAAATAAGTGTTGTTAACTACTACGTTCTGTATTTTGAATAAAGTATGTGGCTGAAATTGAAGAGAGTTGTGACACTGCATCACTTGGCCAGTCTTATGTCTGTATTCTCTATGCTTGGTTATAACCTTCAGCTGACGAAATCTTGACAGAAAATACAAACCATCTACAAGAGAAATTTTGGTCCAACCATGAACCTGTGTCCACACTAGGAAGCCCCGTGCCTGTACTCAGCCTTCTGCTCTGTGTGTTCAAGCTCATCCAACTAGTAGAAACGGAGAAGGGGGAACCTAAACGAGCAAACCTATGTCAAAGGTCTTACATGCTTCTCTGAAGGAACAACCTCTTCTGCTCTCAATAATTCGGGATCCCTCTTCTGCCTCAAAAAATAAGTATGTGTCTATGCACAGTCAATCCTCTTAAAAAATATAAAGGTGAAAGAAGGGAAAGGCTTCCTGCGCAGAGAGGTGAAGCATGCAACTCCACCGGGGTACTGACCAAGCTCATTGATATTGGAAAAATATGTGTGTTCCTGTGTAACTCCACTTGGGTATTGTCTAGTCCTACTGGCAATGCAACAACACCACAGATGAAAAATTATACTATGAAAATCTTCAACTGGCAAGCTAAACTACCCTTCTCGGATTCGAAACGCTGAGATCTAAGTTGAACTTTTGATTTTGTTTGATTGAGTTGATTAAAGGTGAACCACGTATGTCCACGGGGTATGTGGGGAAGCTGAAGTAACCTACACAATGATTCAATACTCCTTGAAAGACTAAGGCCTTGTGCTATCAATGAACCAAAACAGAGAAGCTCAAGGTCTACCAGTGTGTCACCAGGTGTTATAGCGGCTACAACCATCATCCAAAAGTTTGGCCTGCACCCAATTTTAGAGTCTCCCTTGAGAGTTTCACTTGATGGTTATGTACACTTGGGTTCACTCTGTGAGCTCGTGTGATCTTTCACACCCACCTTGCATGTTCATTTCGTCCAAGTTTTTGCATGTTGGTTTCTAAGTCATGCTTGTGACCATGTTCTGGTCATGCGCAAAGTCTTCGCTTCGTGTGTACTTTCTTTGTTCGCTATGAAAGAAGTTGTCACACTGACACATGAAGTCACATTCACTACTATGCAAGCATTGTCATGGTCGATCAAAGATCACTCATGAGTGTCGCACTTGTTGCTCACACCGTTAGTCAGTCATGTTCAACATATGTGTCTAGTTGGTTCGAGTCGTCTTGTCGTCAAGTCATGAGGGTGTGTGTTGTAAGATTGCATTTGCATCTTTCACTCGTTCACACACTTAGTCATTCTGATGAAGTTCTGATAAATAGACTCTCTTCTGATCTATAGACCATCACCTTGCCATTGAATCGATTGACTTGTTATCACTCTAAAATTTCTCTAGGGTTGTCATGAAAGAAATAATAGAGGTAACCACAAACCTAATTTCGAGTTCAGGATCTAGCCTTCCTAATGCTTAGAGAGGCCTCTCTCTTAATGATTTAACTTTGTCGAGTTAATTGGTTTTAGGCTAGTTATTTAAGCTTGGTTGATTTTTGATTTGATTTGGTGGTGGAATCACTCATTTAGATGGATAGATAAGTGTCTTTTTACCATTGGGCCATGGAGTCCAAATGTTAAGAAAACAAGACTGAATCAAGTTCTAAAGGTAGTGTTCATAGGGCAAGGTAGCTGAGTAACTTCAGATTTTTTAGGCTGGATGGTGAAGTGGTTTTTCAATCGTGGTTAAGGAGCAATTAAGGATTCCTCAAACCGGATAACGAGAGAAATGAAAGAGATCAATCAAAACTAGGGAGCAATTAAGAATTCCCTACTCTGGATATCAGAAGAAAACATTAAAATGAATAACTATTCAAGGCATAGTGTACTTAAACAAATTCTGAAGTAAAATTCTAGTTATTTCATTCAAATTGGAAAAAATATGCATGTTTGTGAAATACCTAAGAAAATAGAAATTTGACAAACGAAAGATACTTCACTGAAGTGGCCCAACACATGAATCCTATAATGCAATGCCTTTATTACTCAGTCCAGTTTGCTGACTTGAACTTTTTTACAATAAACCCTCAGGTTTTCAGATCAATGTATCTATAGATATGTTCAACAATCCACACTCTATACTTCGAATTATGAAGTATTTATACAAAAAATAGTTACAAAATATCCTAAACTGTTTTAGGAATTATTAAAGGAAAATAAATATCTTCATCCAAGAAGATAGAGACACCTAGGAAACTAAAAGGTTAGTTGTCCCTCTTTTACTAATTTTGTTGTTTTATACTTTGATCTTTTGTTGCTTTCTCTCCTTTGCTATTTCTCTACGCTGGTTGTTATTTTACTTTTCCTTTTGACTGATACTCTTTGACTTAATTGATCTGATTCACTGTTTACCTTGCATTTTCACGGTAAATTGTTCAATTTTTCCCAAGTCTCTGTATCTGGTAATTTAATATTTACCATTCTTCTATAGACTTCATCAGCTTCTGTTTATTTTACAAAGGTGGGCTTGTTTACAAAAAGATGTTTTACCTCATGCTGGAGGTAAAATAGGTTCTCAAAAGTTTGGTAAAGAACCTTTCCTGTAGGAATCCCTTTCATGGAGGAACTACTGGCTTGCTCCTTTTCCACTTCTATGATTCTCTTGTCATAATATTCATGTGGCATTAACCCGTCATTTATTACTAGTGAATTAGGTAGACCTTTCTACCCCAAAGCATCAAATTTCACCGTGAACCTTCCTATTGCGAGCTCCATTGTTTGGCATTTATCCTGAAGTTGTGTCATCAGGTTCCTCTTGGTGATTACCTTCTTCACTTCTACTATGGTCCTAGTTTTGTCAAATATTTCAAGTTCCTGCAATTCATATTTATTCTTTGAGTTAAGGAACTGGATTATTCTTGAGGCTTCTTCTGGCATATTTCCAAGTGCAACTCTAACCTTTTGAATTGCTTCACCAACCTCTTTGACTAAATCATTTTGTTCAAAGATCACTTGTATAGATGGCCAAATATCATTGACTGAGTCAATGATATTGGCCCATAAAAGTTGTTTTGCTTGGGCTAGTGGCTATTTCAGTGTTAATTCCTTCTCCAACTTTTGTATCCTTTCATTCAACCTGTTTGTCTTCTAAACTTCATTCTTATGCATGATCTAAGCCAGTTTCTTCTCATCTTCTAGGTTTTTCATTTGTTCCTTAAGTCTATTTATTTTAGTGGTCTGGATGAACATGTCCTCCATGTCTTTAACCAGTTTAGCTTCTTCATCACCAGGATGAGCTTCTACTGTTGTTGAACCTGTTGTTGATGTTGTGGCTGATGCAGTTGGAAGTGTTGTAGCTAGTGGTGCTGTTGGGGCCAATGAAGCTGCCTATGTTGAAGGAACTATTGTAGTAATTGTTGGAATAACAGTGGGAGTAGTTGCCTCAATGTTGGTATGTTTCGTTTTGTATTAAATTGTCCAATTCATTCTCCATTTATTTTAATTGAGCATTTAGTTGGAGAATGAGGTTTGGCTTTCTAGAACCTCCATGGTCTATGGATTTTCAAAAGGAGGCAACTTAAGTTGCTTCTTCAATGCATCAATGTCTTCATTTTTCTTCTTTATGAGCTTTTATGTAGCCTTGATATTGTTTGGATTATATGCAATTTCAATAGCCAAGTCTTCTAGTGACTTGATTCTATTATCCTTTGCCTGTGAGGATGCTTTCTATAACTTAAACTCTGTTGTGATGTTGTCTAGAGAACGTTGAAGTTTCTGGACACTCATGGCCTTGTTGGTCATTGTGGAGTAGATCATTTCTCCTCCCTCCTTATGAAATTCAATTTGATCAATAGCGTGAACATCCCTGACCAAAACTTCAAAATTTATTTTCCTGTAGCTTGCCAATGACTTAGGCTACTCAACTGTAGGCTGCAAAAAGGTCATTTTCATTTTGCCAGTTTTAATGTGAAAAGGTGACATTAACCTATTTTGATTGGTAGGAGTTTGTTTGATATAATGGGCATACGTTTCAGATTTTAATGCCTCATTTCTTAATTTGATCTCTTTATACTTCTCCTTTATGTCTTTTTCCTTATCCATTGGTTTTCTTGATGATGAGACATCAATGCTACGTTGTTTTTGAATGCTCTGAGTATTAGAGGTGGAAGCTTTTATGAGTTTCATCTGAAACTAATGGAGCTGTATTTTCTCTAACTACTGTTTATCTATCATTGATTTGAAGTGTCTCAACTATCCCAGCTATATTTTCTTGCTCTTTCTGCTCTTCTTTCTCATTGACATGATTTAGCGTTGGCCTCTTCCTGTACATGATTTCAAATCTATCATGTGTTGTATCTATGCTTGAGCAAGAACCTTCTTCCCTGGTTGTTTTTGTATTTTTGTCTTCCAGGGCTGCAGTATGCAGAATGGAACTAGTATCCATCTATTTCTCCATATCTATCAAGGTATTTTCCAACCACTCTGACTGGTTGGCATATTTTTCAATGTCTACCCTGGACTCATGCATAAAATGACTCAAATTGAATTTGATCCTTAGTTCGCTTATGACTCCTAAAGGGTTATACTTCCATTTAAAACTATTACTGAACTTCATTTCCTGTAAGCACTTCTTTACTTCTTCTCTAGCCTCCCTACTATTATGGATAAAAGGACCAAGCTAGTTTTTTATCTTGAACTGTTTTTTCTTCCTAGCTGATAGGAAATTCACATCATCTAAGTTTATAATCTGCCTGATATATTCTAATGAAAATATCCTCATAGGCAGATATTTGGCCAGCTTATAGGGAGTGAGTTGGCATCCATATATTCTAATTTTAGTGTGATCCTGGTATAGATACCAGTGTCCTATTCTACTGTTCTTAGACAACTAGAAAAATTTCTTGATCTCATCACTGATCCTGGGTTGATTGTTGTTGGTTAGCATATTTACAACTAGATGAACAAAGGAATCAATGAACTCTTTGTAACTGAAGATAGTGGAATACTTTTGGAACAAGGGTGTCCAACATATGAATGATCTGGGATGACCCTTAGTGTCCATCTTTTGGATGTTAACTAGAATCTTGTCTGGCTAGAAATATAGGAACATGTGTAACAATACAGAAGAGTATTTGAATACTCTTTCATTTGGTAGTTTGATTAAATGATCATGGATCATGTCTGCCAAGTACTGGGCAAAATTGAAAATTATGTTGGAGGCTTGCCTAGGCAAAAAATGGATAGGAAAGCAAGTATTAGCTCATCTACATGCTCATCAGTGGTATATCTAAGAATGCAAGAGAGAATGGTCACAATTTGTCTGGCCCTCTCTGAGAATATGGTGGCAGAGTATGGAGGATTTTCTGTAGGAGTATGAGACTCTTCAAGGATCAAATCTGAAATATTTGAGTCCTCTTGGGAAGGTCTAGCTTCAAATAGATTTCAAGTAGGTTTTCAATGGAAAATGGGGTTTCATTTGGGTTTGACTAGATCTGTAGAATTTGGTTTATCGACTCTATAGTGATTGTAAACAAAATCTGCTAGTTGGGAGAGACTATGGCTCTTTGGCTTGGGATATAATAGTTTTGGCATAGATGGATGATCTTAGGGAGCTGGTATAACTATGGGAATAGGTATTTGGGAAAATTTGATTCCCATAGATGAATGTCATCATTTTGGTTTAGGAATTTGTCTTTACTCCAATAGTGGAGTTAAAATAGCTGGTTGGGGGAAATTGTGTCTTTAATTTGGAAATCTCTGTCAGCCAATGGGAGGTGGTCAACATCTAGGTGAGGGGTTTGCAAGGGTTTATCATTTAGAATGCTTTGGGAAGATATAATTTAGTTTATTCTATTGAATTACTCTTTCTTTGGCTTTAGGAGTAGGATTGGGAGCTCTGGAATAGTGGGAAGGGTTAATACAGTGTGTATAAAAGGGCTTTTGAATGCACAGTGGGTTTATTTTAGCTTGGCATAGTTATTTAATCGATTTCAATCAATTAACCTTTTATAATTATTGTGCAGAGCTTTAATATAGGGTCATTCGGGTTATTTCAAGAATACCTAGAAATATGACGATTAGGTGCGCAGACGGATTTCTGTGGTAGAAGTGAAGGCTTTTGAAGGTTGAATGGTCTTGTGCTACTTCTGATTTGACCTCTATCGTGCCTTCTAGTTGCAAGTGAGGTTAAAATGGTTGAGCAAAGCTTCAGGGTTTAGAATTGGTCTGCAGAGGTGTTTGCAAGGAAATAATGGTAAAAAGAGTGAAAAGGGAGAATTTTTGGTTTTTAACCAACAACTGTTAGATTTGGGCGCAGAATTAATAAATGAACAGTGGGTGGTTTTCTTTTATGTGGGGAGGCGATTTTATGGCATATCACACTGCTTTTGAGTGTAGGGTGGTATTTTTTGAGAGCATGTGATATAATGTGGGGTTGCCATGAAGCAAAAGAGTACTCGGGCAAAAGTGTGAATCTCGCGTGCTTTTGAGATTTTAACTTTCGGACAGTGGGAGCAGGCGATATGGATATGGGCTGTTGGATTTGGGAGTGTTTGATCAGAGGGCCATCATGTGGTGGAGTTACAAGGGCTAAGTTGGGGTGTAGTTGGTGGGGCTTGAGGATAAATAATACAATGATTTACATATATTTAAAGGTTTAGTGAGGGTCAGGGAATTATAACGTGTGGGGTTTAAATACATAAGCAGGACTATAGGGTAGAAAATAACTTAGGATAAGGGGGTTTAGTGGGTTTTTAAGGGAAAAGGGAAATTAATAAGGGGGGATGACTTTTTAAAGGGAAATTTCTAGGGAAAAGGGGTGAAATTAAAGGGAAAAGGGTTAAAATGAGGGGAAAGGGTAGTTTTACAAGGGAAATGAAAGGGAAGGGTAAAAATAAAGGGAAAGTGTTTTTACAATGGAAATGTGTTAGAATGAGAGGAAATGAAAGGGAAGGGTCATAATGAAGGGAAAGTTAGTGAATCAGAAGTAATGAAGGGGCAATGGAGGGAATTTTAGACATGCAAGGGGTTGAGTGAAATGAGGGGAAATTAGTGAATGAGCTTTAGTATTTAGGCCTAAAATCATATAGAACCTTTTAGGGTAAATACCCAAAATAATACACAATTTTTGTGAATGTCCTCTTGCCTTTGATAGTTCCTCCTGCACATGAAACATAGGATTTAAGCATGATGAAGGTGCATTTGAGCTAGCAACCTTGTGCATTTCAAAACCTCTTCTACTTACCCTTTATTTATTCTAGCATTCTCTCTTCATTTATTGGGTACATTTAAGCTTGCTAGCCCTCTATTTCTTTTTCTTTTGATAAGAAAACTATCTAATTCTAACCTTATAACTTCCAAGGGCTCAAATTAAATTAGTGAGCTCCTTATTATTCTCTACCTAACTATTGATATGCCAAGATTAAATAGTTTGGCTAGATCTTTATTTCTCTATTTATCAACATGAAATTTAAAGCATGAATGAATCAAGATTAAACTATTTGATCATCATGGATTTTGGAGTTTTTGATAAGCTGCACACAATCTTATTTTTACAAAACAAAGTAAAAGTAGTGGAATTTGAATTTGCATCACTTTCAAAATCTATTTTTTTATCTCTTTTGGGTGGGGTTCATATTTTATTTTTCTGTTTGATCCTTTTCTTTAAGTACTTTGATTTTCTTTTAGGACTTACCCTCTTTACATTTTTTATTTTCAATATGGGATTTTTTTTTTTTTTACAGAAAGTAGAAGTATGTACAATATTACAAGACTAATCATAGCCATTTCAAAATTATGAATCAGATTATTATAGGACCCTAACAGTGGCTCCTGATGGGGGTGGCATTTCTTGGTGAAATGTCAAGAACTTTAAGATCCGTAGCCTTTGAAACTTTGATTGGGGTTGCCTTGTCACTGCTTCTCTGTGATCTTCTTTATTCATACATATGATAGTACACCTTTCAAAGCCTATGGTCTTCTCTTCGGGCTTAAAACTCAAAAGAAAATCATCCAATCCAATCTAAACTTTGCAATGTTATGTACAATGAGCAAAGTAAACAACTAAACTAATGTTAATTTGGGGATATGTATTTCTTTAGCATTCTACCATTGATTGGTCCACCTGGTAGATCTGTTCCATCTAAATGCTTTAAGAAAAATGCATTGTTACCTCTATAACCATAAATGATATAAGGGCCCTAGCATAGGAAATCAAATTTACCATGTTTACCCTTTTATTCTCTCCTGGAATCCCATTTGAGTACTTTTTCACCTATGTAAAAATCATTAGCTTTGGTTTTCTTGTCAAAAATATTTTTTATTTGTCTTGGATCACTTGGGATTTGACATAGACTTCTTCCCTAGTTTGCTGCAAATGTATCATCTGATTTAACCTCCTTTGGATATCATTGGATTCTACCTACAGCTCTTGAATCATCTTCATCACTAGTACTCCTAAAGAGGATGGAAAAACAACATCCATTCCATATACTAGCTGATAAGGAGATGTACCAATGGACTTTTTTGTAGTTAGTTTGTCTACCCACAAGGCATTGACTAACTTTTTGTTCCAGGTCTTCTTATTGTCTTCTAATAGTTTCTTGATAATATTAACAAGGATTTTGTTTGAGGATTCTACAAGCCCATTGTCTTGAGGGTAATAAGCAATGGAATTCCCAAGGGTAATGTGGTATTAGTTACAAAAGTATACCATTTTCTTGGATTTGAAGGTAGTTGCATTATCAATAATGAGATTTTGTGGGCATCCAAATATTGAAAGGATATTTTTTTCCAGGAATGAGATGAATAGAATCTATGGCTTGTCTAGAAGGGATGGATTCTATCCATTTAGTGAAGTAATCCATGGCTATAAAAATCCATTTATGTTGGGTTGAGGAGGATGGGTGAATTTCACCAATGAAGTCGAGACCCCATTGCTAAAATGGGATTCTGTGGAGATGGGTTTAAGGGGTAAAGGTAATATATTTTTCTTGCCTTCAAATATTTGGCATTTGTGACAGGAGGTCACATATTTCGTGACATCTGCAAATAGGGTGGGCTAATAAAAACCCACCCTTAAAATCCTATCAACAATTGTTTTCCAGTATAGGTGTCCTCCACAATCTCCTGTATGAAATTCTTGCATAACTTTGTCAACTTCATCTTTTAATAAACAATTCAACAAAATGGCACCATTATCTTTCCAAAATAAAGCATTGTATATGATACAATATTTCATTGATTTCATTTTCAAGAATCTACCTTTAGTTCTAGATAAACCACGAGGAGCTTGTAAATTTAGTAAAACAAATATGATATCTGTATACCAAGGTGAGTCTAAAAAAGCTTCATTGATCTGTGGAGTCACCATCTCTTCCTGATCATCTAAAGCACTAATGAAATTTATATCCAAGGCCTGATAGTTTGATTCAGCCATGAGTTTGCCTAAACCTTGGCCTTTGATTAGTTTTGTGGGGTTTATTTCAATATCAAATTCCAAAATAGTGGAAATCCATTTGCCTCTCTTTCCCTTAGGCCTATTATGTGTTTGAATTTCCTTTACTATTGAATTTGGAACATATGAAATGACGTGTGAGTTAGAATGTACATTTTGAAATCCTTAATAGCATTTACTAAACCAAGTGCATGTTTTCCCATTATATTATACTTTAGTGTAGCATCTCTCAGAGATTTGCTGAAAAGTTCAATAGGCTTCTCATAACCTTGATCATTCTTTTGCAACAACACTGCTGCAATAGTATGTTCTGAAGCAAAAGAAAAAATTATAAAATCTTTATTGAAATCAAGACTTATGAGGATAGGTGTTTTAGTAAGGGCTTCTTTGATTGCCTCAAAAGACTACTTAGCCTCTACTGTCCACTTAAGTGTTGAATAATTCTTTAACAGGTTATTCAATTCTCTGATTAATTATGCTAAATTGGAAATGAATCTTCTAAGAAAATTTATTTTACCTAAGAATGATTGTAATTCTTTAATGTTTCTAGGGTGACTAATGTTTAGGATTGCCTCTATTCTAGCACGATCAATTATAATGCATTGTTTTTGAAATTATGTGTCATAAGAGTTTACCTTCTTCTAAACCAAAGAATGTCTTCTTAGGATTCAAAGAAATTCCAAATTTTCTACATTTTACGAAAACTCTTCTAAGGTGATCTAGATGTTCATTATCTGATTTGGAAAAGACTGTGATGTTATCTTGGTAAATGACTAGAAAGTCATGGATTTCTTTTGAAAAATCTATTTCCATTTCTCTTTGGAATGTTTCTCCAACATTCATCAATCCAAAAGGCATTTTCAAATACATTAAAGTATTCCAGGGAGTGGTAAATGAAGTTTTTTCTTGATCCTCTGGTAGAACAAGGATTTGGTTGTATCCAGAGAATCCATCAAGTAATGAAATTATGGATGAGCCTACTACCGTCTGGAGAATATGGTCCATTTTAGGGAGGGGATAGTTATCCTCTAGTGATACTTTGTTTAAGTTTATGAAATCAACACAAAGTCTGATTTCTCCTGTTTTCTTTCTAGTGGTGACTAAATTGGAGACCCAATCTGAATATCTAATAGGTGCTATGATTTGTGCCTCATACATCCTTTTTACTTCTTTTTCAATTAATGGCATAAGAACTAGAGTAATTCTCCTAAGATTTTTTTTAAAGGGTTTCTAATCTTCTTTGATGGGTATTTTATGTTAAATAATGTTGGTGTCATAAGACTTGAGGTCTTCATAACTCTAGGCAAAGACATCTTGAAATTCTTTAAAGAGACTTACGTATTTCATCTTTTCAGCTGGAGGTAATGCTTTGGGTAACATAAGCAACTTAGGTTTTTCTTCTATTCCTAGGTTACATTCTCCTGTGTCTGATCTTAGAGGCTCCATATTTGGTTTCCTAGCTACACCATTTGAATAAAAAAATCTTATAATGGTACTAATCCCTTAGGAAAGAAGTTATTCTTGAGGTTTAAGATCTCAGAATCATCATTAACTAATTCTTCTATTTCTACTTTTTTTAACTTACCTATTTCTACTTTAGTGAATTTAGTGGGTTTATTTACATCTATAGCAATTATATGTATTTCACTATCCATGGTGTCATCTACTATACAATCAATATCTATGTTATAGTTTTGGAATTCTCCTTCAACATTCACGAAATCATAGATTTGAGAATCCTGTGAAACAATTTGCCAATATTTCAAATTATCAGGTATAACAAGCCTGTGTCTTACCTCTGCAATATATTGGTGATTGGGTTGAAAAGGAAATCTGCACGTGCCAGCAAAAGTGGCCAAATTGTGTGCTTGCATGTTTTGTTTCCTAGGAATAAAAACAAAATCAATTTCAAAAAGTTCTTTAATCAGATCTAGAAAATTTTCTCTATATTGGCTAAGTCTAGGCTTGTTCACAGAATACTCTCCTCTAATTTGTTTTATGATCAGTTCAAAGTCTCCGATGATAGAAACTCTCTTGGCTCCAAGGTTTCTTACGATCTGCAATCCTAAGATCAAATCTTCATACTCTGCCATGTTGTTTGTGCATTTAAAGTTTAATCTAAAGGCATGACCTTTACAATTATTATTTTCCATATTATGAATCCAAACTCATGAACTTGCTCCTAATTTGTTAACTGAACCATCAAATTTTAGGTGCCACCTAGATTCATGAAATATATTTTCACAGTCAATTTCTTTATGTTCTTGTTTTACAACTGTGTTATTGTCTTTTTTAGTGTTTGAATTACACATAATGAAAGAATCCATATTAGAATGTATAGAATAAATAGGATAATTCTGTGGTTTATTTGTACTATTGACCATGTATTTCATTAAAGTTTCTCTATAAAGCTTTTTGGGTTGACCAAATATTGAAATTGTGGCATAAGACATGTCTAATTGTAGAGATCCCTGCAAATTTTCTCCCCATGAGCGAGATAATAGCATTCCATACTTTGGAGGAATATCAGTAACTACAATATCCATGAAAATACTCTTACCTAGGTATTGAACTAGAGTGACACACAAGTCTTTTATCAGTTCGAGGCATTTAACTTTACTAGAGTCAAAAGAGAAAATATCTTTGTATGGCCTGGTTATATCTATATCCAATGTCTCCATGATTTCTTTTGGAATTCAATTGTGAGATACTCCTGAATCTAACATAGCATTATGTAAGATTTGATCATGGATAGACAAGATAATGTAGAATGGGGGAATACCACATTGTTCATGTTTTTGATTTACCTTAGGACCAAAGATTAATTTTGGTTGGTCATCATTTAGATTAACAAAGTCTTCTCCTTCATCTATATTCAGTGTTTCAGTGATTTGGGCTTTGTAGGAATCATTTTTTATCAATTATGTTAAAGGAACTGATATTTTTAATTTGGTAATCTTAGTTTGGATATTAAATGGAGTCTGTGTTTTTCCTAACTGAATAACTTTCTCCTTGGCAATTGGAGTTTGTGTAGTTTTTTCCTTCTTATCTTTAGTTGGAAATTCAGTTTCTGTTTGGGTGTGTACTGTTTTACTATTTTTAATTCTTTGTTTTGGAATAGTTTGGGAAGTAGTTGATATCTAAATAGTTTTTGAAGCTTGAGCATCAGTTGGTTTTTGGACATATTTTTAAGTTTTAGCAGTGGTCGATTTTTGAATGCCAGCTGAAGTTTTGATAGCAGTATCTGCAATGTCTACAATTTTTGGATTGGCTACAACCTTTGGAGTTTTTTGGGTTTCCCTAGAGAGAATTTGCAGCACTTTGGTTGTAGGAGCTCCCACTATTTTCTTGGTTTGAATTTGGACAGTTTTATTAGTAGGGGCTTCTGTGTTTTTCCTACTCCTAAGTTTATATTGCTTATTAACTTCATTAATAGAAAACTCATAACCTTGTTTATAATCAAAAGACTCTCCAGATTGTAACTGTAATTGTTGTAACATGCATAATTCTTGTTCTTCTTGGGTAAGAAAAAAAGTATTACCATCATTTATTCGCATCAATTTAATCCGTGTGTCTTCATCTCCCTCATTTCAGTGAGAACTTTCAACATAATTTTTTCGGAAAGGTGGTTGAATTTGTTGATTAGGTGCCCCTTATTTAGGCTTACCAGTATTGAGATTCTTCTTAAAGTTTGGATTTCTTATCTGAGGGCCTTGTTGTTGATTTTCCCATTGTGGTTTTCTTTCCATAATCTCTAATCTATCCACAATCTTTTCTAAAATTTTAGCCAAAATATCTATCTTAACATTTGAAGTGGATGGTTCCTCCTTAATGGTACTTCTCTTTTCATTCCTTATTCTAGCTCTTTTAGCCAACAAGTTAGCTTCTACACTAACTGCATCACTTTACATCTATTCTAAAGTTGGAGGGTTTATTTCTCTCAATTAGTAAGACATATCAGTGTCAAAACCATCAGGGAATTTAATTAGTGCTATGTCTAGTGGAGTTTTGATATTTGCAGGGATTGCACTGTAAATACTATTAAACCTAATGCAATAGTCCTGAAAAAACTCATTAGGAGCTCTTTTAATGTTTTCATATTCAGATAATATTTGTAAAAGGTTCTTCTTCCTTTCCCATCTATTGCTAAACAATTTGTGGAAAGCAGGTAAATCAACAATATGACTAGTAGGTAAAACGTTAAACCATTTCTTGACATATGCTGCTAGTGTTTGTGGAAATAATCTCATTTGTACATCTTATTCATCAATTTCATGTAATTCAAAGTAATCATTCATTTTATTTA
Source organism: Pinus taeda (assembly GCA_000404065.3). Taxonomy (NCBI): domain Eukaryota; kingdom Viridiplantae; phylum Streptophyta; class Pinopsida; order Pinales; family Pinaceae; genus Pinus; species Pinus taeda. The sequence goes on from APFE030054501.1 coordinate 21,805, forward strand.
CATGTTGTTGTGTAGTATATTGACTAGTACTATCAAACTCAAAGATTTTACTTTGATAGTCTTGGGGCATGGCATGTACCCGAGCTGGTAAGGTTAAAGAAGCATATAAGGCAGCCATGGGTAAGATTATAGCTTGGCTAGGAGGTAAAGTAGTAATGCTAGAAGATGAACTAGAAGGTCTTCCAGATGAGCTTGAAGTATTTGTAGATGGAAACAAAACTCTAGGCTGAAGAGGAAGCTTGGGGATGAATGATTATGTGGAATTAGGTGTAGTGGAAATAATAGATGAGATGGTACTAAATAAAGATGAATTTACAGACTCAGAAGGAATGGTAGAAGGCTAAGGAGTAGCAGCAATTAGGGCAGCTAATTCAACTGACTATTGAAAGTAGGCTTCATCTATGTGTCTTATCAAATTTGAGGTCAAAGCATCAAGTTTGTCAAAAGTGTCTAGAACATGCTGATCTAAATTAGGATGTATAGTATTCTTCTTTGATTCAATAAATTGAGTGAAAGTAGGGTCTATTACAGTATCATGAACTGAAGTTTCAGATTTAGTACGAAACAGTGAATGCTCAAATGGTAAATCAAATTGGAGGTCCTCTAAGTTTGATAACTATTTAGGAAGTGGATATGCTTTATTTAGTTGACTAATGCTTTCTTGACTTTCTACTTTATTGTTCTTTCTTAAGATTTTGTCTGGATTATCAACAATTCTAGAAGGGTTTGGATTTGGATGTGCCCTGGTATAGTATGTTCTTTTGGAAGCCAAAAAAAATAAAAAAAATTAACAAAACCGTTTACAACCCTAAAATGGCCTTATGATGAAAAGATGAGATTTAGGATTTTCTTTAAGGTTTATTAAACTAAGGACTCGTTCTCCCCAGTATGGTCACCATTATGTTATCACTCTAAAATTTCTCTATGGTTGTGTTGTGGTAAAAACACAACCCCCATTATTGATGTCTTCACTTCAATATAATGGGGACCCTTTCTATAAATTTCTAGCTAAATGCCTTTTAGGATTTTTATTTTATTTGATTATCCTACGCAATTGTTATTTTTTCATTTTATTTGGATTCTTGTTTTGATTGCTTTGTTAAAATATATTTTTTATAAGCTTCCCATTGACGCTTGTTTCGCCTCATTTGGTCAACTGGTTTAAAATTGGTACTCCTTTGAAGTCCTATCATTTATCTAGTCTGGGTTAAAA
>APFE030054508.1:0-20099 GCA_000404065.3 Pinus taeda
GGTAGAAATATCATTCCTGAGTAAATACAAGCAAATGAAAACATTAAGAAACACAATGCATGAATACACTAATCTCATGATGCCTCGATACTACTAATGAAAGATTTAGAGTTTGATTTTCAATTTCTCAAACATGAAAATTTGAAATGCACCTATACTTTCACTTTTGTATATTAAATGAATGCAATCCCTTAATTTCTTTTTTTTTGAACTTAAAGATACAAACAAGAAAGTTTGAATTGATCGATCCAAACAATTTTGATCTATGCTTGGTAATGAAGAAATCAAATCAACATAAAAAATTGGTTCAATAATGAACAACACTGCAACACTGCCCAACCAAAGGAACTAACTAGCAACACTGCCCAACCAAAGGAACTAACTAGTTAAAAAACTAGCAACCATAGCAATGGTGAGTGATTTTATAGGAGAAGGAGCTTCCATGAAATGAGGGAGAGGGAGATTATCCTAAAGGGAGGCTGCACAAGAGGCAAATCCACCATCCCAGAGGCAGAAAGGTGACCCAAATTGACCCAATAACTAGCTCTAGAAACATCCAGAAGGCCAACTATTTGAACTAATTCGCCAAATCTAAATCATTGCGGGTCATGAACTGGGGACTAGTAATGACGTTGCAATGATACAGTGCATGACAAAGAACCATCGTGGATTTTAAGGGTTTACAAGTGATGATGCAGAAACTTAGTTAAAGAGTGTCAATCTTCAACATTAGAGAGAATTTGCTTAATCTTATTATGTTGGTGGGAAGATATGAACATGTTTATTTGACACATCACACATTAGAGGGACGGAGATGATGACAGTGACAAATTACTGTGTAATTGATATATGTCAACGTATAGATATATCTATTTTTATATTGTAAAGATACTATGTGTTTGGTTTGAAAATATTATAAGGATGTATTAACATTTGTGTAGTTATATCTATATGTATATATGCTTTGTTATAACCATAATTGGTCTAGAATTTTGAACAATCAGATTTGTTTTTTTACTATGAATCGGGTAGTGAAGGAAAATAAAGATAGATTTGCTAGGAGAAATAATGTGCCTTCTCAGATTACAAACCTTATCTCATTGAATTTATGTTTAGGTAATGCAGATTGTGTAGAAGTGTAACTGGAAATAGAAAGACACATAGCAAGCCACTGGGTCAGTGGGACCCACAAAGGAAGCATTAAAATCATGCAAGGAACTGATAATACAAGCTTTGATCCTATAGATACACATGATTTCATAAGGAACTTGCTCTATAATTTCCTAACAGTGAACCTAGCTTTACAAATCATAATTTTAGAAGTGATTTCGTTAATTTAACAAATGATCACATCAATTTGACAAGAAATGGGATACAAAGATAGAAGAAACATTGAAACCATAAATACAATGATAATACAAGATTTGAATTCAAGAATACTAATGATATTGTAAGCAACAAGCTCTACCATATTAGTAGAAAAAAACTAAGAGATACAAACATTACTTTTAGTAGGGTTACAATTGAATAAGCCCCAAAATTGGAGACGCAAATGAAAATTTAAGCTATAGATTCAACCTTTTTACAAGCAACCAACTCAAGGGTACCAAAGACATCATGACCCTCGATCTTGAAGTCAAAATATATAGTATTAATATGAATTGGGTAGTCAAGGAGAATGGAATCAAGCTCATGATTTGCACAACAAACAAATGCCAATATGCATATTTGAGGTGGAAATCATTTCCTGATTATGAAGCTACATTATAGTGTTTATTAGGATTGTACCACTTCAAAAAAATTAAGAACAAAAATGGTTATAATGTTCCCCTTGTTTCATAAAAAACATACAACATGAAAAGTACATTATATTGATTTTTGTAGCAAAACATAAGGAATATTGTATTTTATGAGATTAAAAATGAAGTGGTTTATTGAATTTCTGGTTGTTAGTTATAAACATTTGACATCCTAGACTGAGGGGAACAAGAATCGGTTATCACCTAATAAATTAAATTTATCACAATACTGATGAAGTGGAAACTACAATTAATCATGATATAAGTCTCTCATGAAATAATACAATTCTGAAAGCAAATATCAGGGAAGATGAAAATGAGTTGAACTAGAAATAATGGACATAGAAGTAAATTTCTAACTAAGGAAGAAAACATCGAAGCCCATGTTCTGTACGTCAACTTTGACATAAAAATATTATAACCAAAGCAAACATATACACATAGGGAAAGGAAGATCTAATCTTGTTTATGTGCTTCGGGGAACTGCTTATTCAAAAGGAGTATTCATCTTTCGGGTGATGTGGAGATATATTTTCTTTCTTCAAGCTTGCACTCATAAGATTAATATATAAATTATTATTGTACCATGTAACATTAGTGAAATTAATTGTCGATATTTCACTTTAAGAAGTCAAGGGAATTTTGTAAAAACAAGGTTAAGAGTACAATAGAAAGTGTGTGCAAGGAATGATGTGCACACAAAGGGGCACAAACTTCCACACAACAATTTCTCTGCACACCTTTTCTCCCTTACTTCTCCCACCCCATTTCTCTACACCACACCATTTCTATGCACAAGAAAATAACAACAATTTGATATTTAAACTATAATATTCCCCCAACATACTTTTGCAGCCTGCCCCCATTCCTTCCATCGAAAAAAACCTCCTTGCTTACGTAAGGGACCTACAACCCTATTAGTTCTAACATCATTGGACACAAAAAAACCTTTTTTTATGTAATTGACCTACAACCTTCTTAGTTATGACATCAATGGGAAAAAAAACACTTGCTTATGTAAGGGACCTAGAACCTTGTTAGTTTTGACATCATTGGACAAATCTATAGTAGTGTGAGGCATATCAATGTTAGAGAACTTACCAATGAAATGACGACTTAGGAAGTTACCCTTTTTTTATAATTTAAGATGTCCTTTGAATCACTGAAAAATAGCGAAGATAAATCAGTCTCCATAGGGGGATTATGTCGCATATGGCTCCTTGGATAATGCAGACATAGAAATAACATTTACATAAATGAAAAAAATATTTCTAAATTTACGAAAAATAGAAATATTCAACATTTTCCCAATATATTTGTTAAAATTGCTAAAAATCCACAAAGTAATCAAGAGTCACCATATTTTTACCACATAAGAGAGTGGTATAGTCCCTAGCAAGGTACGAAATAATGATTATAACATGTTCCACCACATTATATTTAACGATCTTAATGATCTACAAGTATTGATATCATCGATGCCAAAATGGAAACCCTTTACATAAAATTAAAAATACTAAATATATAATAATTGTAACTTCAAATATGGTTCTATATGTTGAAATAATTCAATTTGACAATAATGAATTTCCACATTAAACAACACTTCAAACTTCTAAAAAATATATAACAATAATTAAAAAAAGATAGAATATATTTTTAAATAAATTTCAAAAATATATAAATATTTCAATAACTAGTTATATTTTATTAAAATAAAATAAGTACGATATACTCAATATTCTTTGATATCTTTCCCTTTTATTTTTCTATTCAGTCCAAAAAAAAAACTAAAGATTGATTTATTAGCTAAAATTGAATTTTACATAATAATTATGATACACGAGATACCGACATCTGAGATATAATAAGAATCCTATGGCTAGAAACCAAGTTCCATCAACACAAAGACAATAAGATGTCTTCCATATAGTAATTTTCACATTGCAAAGGAAAAATGATATATGGATCTAGAATAAAAATGTTATGGGAAGCCGAAAAAATTATTATCCAACATAATGCAACAAAGAGAGAACTATAGTGTATATAAAATATAAATACAAGTGCATTCCTCCTATCTGACTGGGAAAACTGTGTAGCCGATCCATAACAAAATCCAAAGAAAATACCCAATGCTTAGTTGGTGACCTAGTTGGAAACATTGTAAGTTTGTTCTCTGATAGTGCATCAACAACCTCGTTTAATTCTCGATGTAGATGTGTGAATATAACAAGTTGAAATTTGACCTTAATCTTGTGGATCCCATGCAACCAGTGCCCCAAGAATGGTGGAGTAAAATTTGTTCCTTTATTCATCCAATCGAAAAATAATTTTGAATCACCAAAAATGTGTGCCATATCAAGATTGTGCCACCTTGTACAGTATAGAATTCCCCAAATAGTAATGATATCCGCTCCACTATTAGAATTGAAACCGACACTACAACAAAAGTGGAGTGAGTAAAGTTTGTTGATTGTAGTCCTGAAACTATATCCATAGATGGAGTATTGTGCTACCAGATTGAATTGTCTAGTAGGAAAATAAGTTATTTGTTCCTTGTGCCTTAGAATTTTTAGGATCTTGTGATTTCTAGTCTCTCCATATGTCATAAAATATTCATATATGTTTGTGCATATGTGATTGATGTTATTTGGCCTATATTAAAAAATTGTGGCATTATGGTCCATCCAAATGCACGAGCAAATGAAGAAAGGAAGATATTTGTTCTCATATGTCAAATCAAACCAATATCTGAAGCATGATTCAATAGATGTAAAGCACGAATCTGCATTAATTTAGACCCATCGTAAGACATATATCTAAGTTGTATTAAAAAAGACACATAATAAACAAATGTAAAACATAGTCAGGTGACTCATGACATAAACTACATCTACAAGGACCCTGAAACTCGCACTTACATAAGTTGTCTCAGGTATGTACCCTATTCCTCTATATGAGCCATCCAAATAACAAAATATTTGTTGGCATGTGCAATGACTAGGCCCTTGTAAAACCAACATTTCTCTTCCAAACATCCAAGAAAGGAAAGAACGTAATTGTAAGTGATTTTGGCATAGATATGACCCCTAGTAGAGTCACCACACCAACAAATGTTATCATCCTCCTAATTTGATGAAATGCTAGCCATAGACAATTGATGTATATATTTGTTTCATATGTCAAATAACTGGTCATAAATGTCCATCTTTGCGGCATTCATCCAAATGGGATATTGTTGTTGTGTATCCCTTCCCTTATAAATCTAAGAAAAATGTAGAATGCCTTTGTCATGTAAATGATTTCTGACCTTTATAGGCAACTTATTTCCCCCCACTATCCCTGTAAAGGGTTGATTATGATCATACCACCCTACCCTTGTTTATGAAGCAACAAATGTTTTCTATAGATCACCTTATGGTCGTCATATGACCTCTCCAAATGTATGATCCATACTTAGTGCTTATAACATCCTATTTGATCCATTCCTATGGTTCCATATTCTTTGAATATTTGTCTTTTATCATTTCATGTGGTATGCTAGACTCACAAATAGCGCTCAAAATTCTTATCTGCCAAATCGAAGTAATTAATTTTTTTTTATACCCCATCATCCAAATTTCAGCCTCTTCGTTGCTAACTAGATGTATCTCCATACCTTCCTAAGTACTAGACTAGATAAGATTTGCAATTATAGCATCATTATTTGTCATGGTCTTTCTGTAGAATCCATATAAATGCATCTAATATATCAATATGTTTAGAAATATATATTTAAATAACATTAATTTACCACCAAGAAACGATGATTTATGTTACCATTTATTTAATCTTTTGCTAAAGTTGTCTATGAGCCATTGCAAGTTCATGAGGAGGTATTTATATTATTTCATATGAAACCCCAAGTATGTGAAATCTGATTCCATCGAGTGTACAAAACAATAAATATCTTAGATGTCTCCTTGACTTGTTTAATCTTTGATGATGCATATATTAGCATGCATTCGGTAGAGTTCATGATTAACTTGGAGGCATTCTCTACTCTCCTGATAATATGATGAAGGTTGATCCATTGATCAACCAAAACCTATCCAAAGAGTAATATGTCATCCACAAACATGAGGTGAGTGATGTATCGACAAAATCCTTACTGTTGAGACCTTCAATGGACGATTAGAAAATCAATGGAGATAACGAATAACTCTATTGAAAACCACAAAAGGCATAGATGAAACATGTTGGAACACCATTACTAATAAAAACATAACTCATTCAATTAATGCATGTAATAATCCATTCAACAACCTCCACATGGAGAGAAATCTTATCGAATATCAACCTAAGGTAGGTTCAATCCACACTATTGTATGCTTGAGGTAGATGTAGCTTAGAAATAATGGTGCTTTTATGACATGTTCTAACAAATTGTAGAGCCTCGTATGATTAAAATTGAACACGAGGATCTACATTTGTCTATGTTTTAGGAAACCAAATTATTCGACAAATATATGAGACGATAGAAAATCCATCATCTAACTAGCAATAATATTTGATATCAGTTTGTACACTATATTACATAGTGATATTGGCCAAAAGTACATAAAATTATTAGGGTGTGTTGATTTTGTAATCAAACCAAGGAAGGTCACATTTATAGTGCCAAAAATTTTCTTGTGTCACCAAGACCCTTCCAACATTTTTAATAGATGAAAACCCATGATATCATAGAACAATGTGAAAATCTCGATGGTTCAACCATCCACACCAAGAAGTTTGTCCTTTGAGAATATTTTAAGGTTATTTTGTATCTTCTCTAGTGAGATAGATCACCCTCCCTTCGTGTCATCATCTCGAAAGAAAATTCTAGGATAAAATTTAGAATATGCCAGTTGGTTATTAAGATCAAAATCTTCCTCAACCTTAAAAAACTTCCTTAAACTATTCCACTACCATTTGGTGAATATCCCCAATCTTAGTAACTTTTCCACCTAGTCCATTCTCAATCACCCAAATGGTATTTTATTTTCTTATATTAGCAACAAATATTTGGAAAATTCTTGTGCCCTTGTGTCTCCATGCTATCCATATTGCTTGAATCTTCAAACACCACTATTTCTCTATCGTATTTAAATGGCCCCACTTGCATGATTTGATCTCCATAAGTCTATGTTGCCCTTCTGTTGAAATCAAATATGGGAAAAGTGGATCATCAATCTCAGCCATCCTCTCATCAATCACCTTTAGTTCCTATTTGTGCTGATCATTTTTTACAGTGATCCATTTACGAAACATTTTTTTCAAAGCTTTCAACTTATTCACCAGCACCTCCATCCTGAACTATATAGGATCCACTGAATGTGCATACCACGTGGTTTTGATCAATTTACATAGCTCATGTTCTTCCAACCAAGTATGATTAAAACTGAAAGGAAGCTAAGTCCAGGGTTGATCCCATTATCATTAAAGGGAAGTGGGGTCATGGCTTGATATAATAGTCGAAGTGACAATGATATGAAAATCTAAAAAATCTTAAGTAGGTTCTCATCCAATAGTAAATAGTTTAATTTCTTAGCTATGTTGAATGAGAAAGCCATTCCATTTATCCATGTAGTTGTAATTGGATTTGGGCATATATACACCAAATTTCTAATTATAAAGAGTTCTGAAAAATATGAGCATAATCGATCTAGTCTGCAACTACACTATCAAATTTCTTCACCCGAGATTCTTAGATTCATACCTCCTACCAATGTGAGAAAGTCCATCTTCACTATCCCGCATGCATCTATACAGTTCCATAAAAGCTTCATGTTATTATATGGGTTGTAGATGTTAAGTATGTGTATGTGGTGTGGGATACCCCGAACATAAATAGACAGGAATATGCTTGCATAAAGTTTATAGGCATTCACATTAATCATGGGTGAATCCCACATAGACAACCTCCTTCCTAACAAACCTCTTGAGTCAGTCACAACAATCAACAACTAGGGAAAATATTTCAAAATATTTCTGATCCTTGTCTCCTAGAATGATAGTTTCCTACATAATAATGACAACAAGGCTCAAGGATGTGATAAGGTGTTTTATAGATTTTCTTTTAGAGGGATCTTGTAGCCCTCGAGGACTTAGTGATAAAATCTTGTTTAGGAAACCCTATATTTGGACACTTCCACTCTAAGAACTTGAGAATAATTGGAGTCAGAAACTAATACATCATGGGGTTTCATCTCATCATTGTAGTCTAGGTTACTTAATGCCCTAAAGTGAGGGATGGTTTTCAATGTTCCCCATGCTTTCCTATCCTTTCTGTTAGTAAAATTCATGGAAGATCAAGGGATAATGGATAATTCAACAAGAGACCCCAACTCCTTATGAATGATGAGGAAAAGAAGATCAATGTTGTGGTTCCAAGTGAGGAAGTCAAGGTTATTACCAATCAAGTTGGTAGGAGAAATGGCATCATGTATAGTGTCCCCAACATTTTGATTCATCAAATGGTCGAGCAGGGGAGTGGGTGGGAGCGAAACTAGGAGCAAGGCTTATATCTGATTCAACAACCAAATTGTGAATGGAATTCACCACAACCATCAACATATTATCTTGCATCGATAGAACATTAAAAATGTGACAACATACCATCGAAAACGTGTGAAGAGTCAAGGATTTGTGAATTGTGTTGGAATTTCACGAAATCTGTTCTCACTTGTTGGTTATGTATTAACAATATCAGTTTTTCCACAAGCATTAGAAGGATTTGGAATGGGGGAAAGAGAGAGAGGGCTATTGAAATTATGTGGAGTGTCTTTTTTTTAAGCTCCTCTCCCAACACCATTTCAAAAATTTTGTAGAGTATCACAGGTTACTATCCCACACCATGTCTTCATCCTATTGTCTTCGAGTTCCACGATGCATGAACCTTTAAGGGAATTTGCTAAAGAAGTGATGAATATTGTGGGATACCAAACACCGAAAGGGTATATGCACAAATAATGAATTCTTTAATGAACAAAAGTTAGACCCCATATAAGGTCCATCTCTATCCACAAACCACTTGTGAATTTGAGTTCCACTAAAATCCATGCAACCGACTTGTAGAGAGCTACGAGTCCAACATCATTGAGAAAAAATTTATTCTTATTGTGTCAGTGATGCACTCCATAGCCTTCATCATACACAATTCAAGGGGCAAACTAGGTATCTTTACCTTGACCAACGTCCTACCTTGTATCATCATAAGTGGTTTAAATGCAAAAAACGTGTGACAAATTTAAAAAATTGTGGCAATTCACCAAAGTTATCTTTAGAATACGAACTGAATCTTCATGCAAAAAGTGGATCGTGAACAACCCATTCATCAAAACACTAAAATTTCACCTATATGTCAATATAGCCATCCACATTGTAGCAAGCCAACCCTGTACTTTTCCCATCCATTTTTGTAAACTCTCATTCCCCGATCAATGTCCTCTTTTCCATCCCTACAACATGGTCCCAAAAAATGTACTTTCCAAGTACCCATTTCTTTAGTTTGTTGGTAACCTTCATTGGTTTCGCATGTTTTGATTGTCTTGCATACAACCTCATCTTGCCATTGTCCCTCTCTTAACATGTGACATCATAATTCAATGGTATAGAAGAGATTGTATGATCTCTTACTTACCACGATTACATGCATTACACAAACTGCCATCAGTGTTGTAAACAAACACTATCATAAAAACTACCAAAATATTTAGATGAAATAGACTTTGGCTTTTACAATTTCAATTAAAACTGTTATTACAAATTTTAATAAAAAAACACATCAAAGCAGGTGAAGTGAAAAAACTATCATGGCAACTGCCCTCATATTCGACATAACGTACATTGGCATGATTTTTAGTGTCCAAGACCAGGAAATTTAGCATTGAAATTTGAAACCCTGGCATTCTCATCTATATACCTTCATTGAGATGGAAACTATATAATCCTTTTGTGCATACTGAATTTGGATAGTTGTCATTGAAGGACATGTGTGATTGGTCTCAGCTTCAATTGTAGCACGTATAAGTTCCTCCTTGCTTGGGGAAGTGTGTTCATGCACAGTGGAAATATTGTGTAGCTTAGAAATTTGTCAATATCATGGCCAAAAATAATAGTATGGATGAGTAATACCCATAATGGGTAGCCTAGAAATATGGCTATCCGCATCCTCTTCTAGTATGGCATCAACCTTGCAAGGTGTTAGCCAAAAAAAAAAATTAATTCGTCAACAACCAAACTCAGTGATTGATTGATAGAAATAAATGTCCACCAATGAGCAGAATTTTGATAGACCATTCAACTTCGACTCCCACCCTTCTCACATTCCATATAACATTCGAACCAATGAATACAGTAAGGACTGTAACATCTCCTAACTCAAAGAGTAGAATGTGTACTCTAGTTAGTAATAAACACAAAATAATTATGTATCTAGAAAAGAAAAAACCAATGAATATCAACATGGAGTGAACAATAAAACTGAGATATATAAATAAGTAAATAATATAAAGTTAATAATAAATACAAAATAATAATGTATTTTAGAAAAGAAAAAAGGAATGCATATTACCAAGTAGGAAATATTAAAGACTAGATATATAGACAAACAAGGGGTTCGAAACTAAAAAATAATAAAAACAGATTTCATTATAAAAATAAAACAAATAATAAAATATTGTATTATTGAATGTCATCACAAAAGATTAAGAATTATGATTAACTAATATTGCTTATTTCTGTATTCAAGTTTATGTGATCCATAATGAATTAAACAAAGTCTTCCGATAGAAATTCCATGAGAGAATCTTTTGGCCCATGCGTTTCAAACAAACAAGTGTGGTTCATCACGAGGGACTGTGATGAACCAAAATTAGATTCTAGACACGTAAATCATTTTGGTTGAAGCATCTTTCTGTTTGTGATAATTCACTTTCAAAATTTGGTTTTCTTTGCACTCTATTTCACTTAATACAATTTTTTATTTTTCAAAAGTAATCTGGAAACCGAGTGCAATAATATTGATTATTTAGTGCAGGGACCTTAGATCTGCTACACGATTAGAGTGTACTAGTGCGTGTTATGCTCTACAATTTCTTATGCTAGGGAGGAGATCGAAAGAGGTAAACTCGAACCACTTTCGGCTGAGTAGCTAACCCTATTGAACCAGAGAAGGATGTTGTCAAGCGGAAAGATTTATTTTTGCGGACAAGCCTAACCTCCCTAGGAGTCTAAGACTCTCTAGTGACAAACAAACCAAACAAGAGAAATCCTTCTCTAAACACACATTATTTTATGAGAACTCAAATGTTTTCCGATCTTACCTTAGGTCCAACGCTTGTTGTAGCAGTCCAGCCTTGCTGATCCAGATGAGCTCCTCCTTCACTTTAAGACCTGCATACACTAACAAAGCAAACGATTACATAACACCTGAATATTCATCATAAAACAAAGCATATTCATCACATAGAACAAGGAGTACATGAAATAATTCATTAACAACAAATCATTGAGAAGAATGGACTTATTTGTATTAAGGAAACAAAAAAGGAACCATTACAACCTGAGCCTTGGTGTTGTGCAAGCTCCTCCCAGGGTCCAACAAAAGATTTCCTCTACTTTGACAAGCTCACCCACTCCCAATATGGCAACAAGAAAGGATAGTGATCTCTCCTCACAAGTCAACAATGGAAGTCCTAATTCCAGCAGCATTTACCTTTTGGAATGTTCAGCTTTCAACCTCCCCTCCTCTGGCCCAATGCCTGTATTTATAGTACTCTAGAAGAGGTTATTCAGTTCCAACATCAATGGGATACGCCCTCTTTTGGATGGGGTAGCTCCTCTCTTGATGGGATAAGCTCCTCTATCATAGGGGTGCATGAACCATCTGGAGGCGCTCAATACACGTCAAAAACTCTTCTAGAAGGCTCTAGAAGTGACCACAAGTAACTTTTTAAAGATGAAACTCGCGCCCTTTGACCTTTACAGGGGTACGCACCCAACCTTTAGCTTACAGAGCGTACAAGTACGCAGGTATAGTGTATTTGGAGTGCTTACACGCAGGCAAGGTAGAGAGAACCTGCGTACCCAGAGATAAACATGTTTTTAAGTGACTTTCTCTCTTTTTGAAGTTTGACATGAAGAGCAGAGGTATGAGGCTTGACAAGGAGGATAATATGACTATTGATGGAGCCATATTAACTGAAGATAGTCATGGTGACAAATTTCAGTGTAACAATGCTCTCGCATTGTTTATTTTCTGTGTTTTAGAATTCGTATGTAGGTAATTTTTGTACAAGGTTAAAACCTACAAGAACTTGATATTTTTGAACAATTACGAATAATAGAATATGAAGCTGCAAATGATGTTTTAAATCAATGTTTTCAGGAAAATTGTAATATTCGATCATTGTAGAATTCATTTGAAATCATTTTTCATGTCAACTCAATTACCAATTCTCAAAGAAAAACTGTTTAAATCAATCCGGGAAAGAATCTAAATATTGGTAATAATCTTCAATCATTACAAGAACAATATGTAATTGCATTATTACAAAAATATTCAAACGATTTTGCCTAGGACTATATAGACATGCAAGGAATCCATCCAAAAACATATATCCATCACATTTAGATAGAGGAAACAATCAAGCCAGTAAGACAACCACAAAGAAAAATGAATCCAATGATGAAATAGATAGTGAAAGAAAAATTGCAGAAACTATTACTAGTAGGATTTATCTACCCTATCTCTGATAGTCAATGAGTTTCTTCTTTAGTTGTGGTACCAAAGAAAAATGGCAAATGGAGAATATGTGTAGACTATAGGGAACTGAACAAAGCAACATTAAAAGATCATTTCCCACTACCATTCATTAATCAAGTACTAGAATCATTAGCACATAAAAAGTTCTTTTCCTTTCTTGATGGATTTAGTGGACACAATCAGATCAAGATAGCATTAGAGGATCAAGATAAAGCCACATTTACTTGTCCATGGGGTACATATGCCTACAATGTTCTGCCTTTTGGACTATGTAATGCACCTGCCACATTTCAAAGAGCAGTCTTAGTCATCTTTGCAGATCTTATACATGAATGTGTTGAAGTTTACATGGATGATTTTACTATTTATGGAAATGCATTTGATGATTGTTTAAATAATATTGAAAAAGTTCTAAAAAGATGTATAGAGACAAATTTATCCCTCAGCAATGAGAAATGTTTTATGATGCTAACTGAAGGGATAGTGTTGGGACACCACATTTCTTCTTCTGGAATTAAGGTAGACCCAACAAAGATACAAGTTATCGTAAACTTAATTCCACCAAAAACACAAAAAGAAGTAAGAAGTTTTTTGGGATATGCATGCTACTACTGAAGATTCATTGGGAACTTCAGTAAGATAGTTTTACCCTTGTTCAAATTGCTTGCAAAAGACATTGAGTTTCAATGGACTACAAATTTTCAAAATGCATTTGAAAAATTGAAAGAAAATTATCTATTGCACCCATTCTCAGAGGACCAAATTGGTCATTACCATTCCATATATCTACGGATGCATCAGATACAACAATAGGAGCATCTATAGGACAAAAAGAAAATCAGTTTAACTATGCCATCTATTTCATAAACAAAAATTTAACTTCGGCAAAATTAAACTACACAATAACTGAAAAAGAAATGCTAGCTGTTGTCCATGCAGTTAATAAATTTAGGCATTATATAACAAGTTATCAATTAATTTTCCATACATATCATTGAGCCATTAAATATCTAATGAAAAAAAAAGTTACCAATGGTAGAATCACTAGATGGCTGTTATTAATGCAAGAATTTAATATGATTGTTTTAGATCAAGTAGGGAGAGATAAGCAACTAGCAGACTTTCTATCAAGACTTCATTATTCTGATGATATTATACCTGTGTCAGATAACTTCCTTGATGAGCATCTATTTTATATAACAAGTAAAACCCCATGGTTTGCAGACATAGCTAGTTATATATCATAAGGAATATTACCATCTCATTTCACTAGCAAGCAGAAAAAGAAAATAATTAGAGACATTGCAAGATACACTTGGATTAATGGAGATCTTTTCTATACAGGACCTGATATTTTAATTAGAAAATGTATAAGAGAAGATGAAATCATTGATATTCTAAAAGCATGTGTTGGGAATGGGTTCCCCCAAGAGCAGTTTTGAGGCTAAAAGCCCATATTTTGGGACAATTTTGTAATAAAATTATAAAGTCTCTGCATTTTGTGGTTGCGGAGCACGAAGGTGTCAAGATTCATAAAGGGTTGTCTGCCCTTATTTTGTAAAGTATCAAGTCGGCTGTATAGATCTACCCATGGTCCGCGGACCATGGGATTGTATAAAAAAGAGTTATGTAAGTAAGCTCTAGGCAAGGAAGGAGAAGAAAGAAGCATTGGAGTTTTGGTAGAGAAGTCTAAGTGTTTCAGGTCTTAGCGTAGGTAGAGGCTCTGCAGTTGACTGCGCAGAGGCCTAGGGTGGAAGTCTGTAGCTAAGTGCGCGGACCCCTGTAGCTATGTACATAGGGCGGATAAAGTCTGTATTAAACTAAAGGATATCAATAAATAGAAGTATTATGCAATTACTGTGTATTTAGTCCCTGTTAACGCATCTGATTATATTGCGTTTTGGGTTTAATTTACAATGTTTATTTGATGTCAAAATGTATGTGATTGTATCGATTAATTGAACGCAATTAAGGATATCAGTTTACATGACGCTAACTGTGATTGATTAGTAAGATAAGTAAAACACTTGAGATAATTTGGGAACCTATACAATACATTGTCATAGCTGCACAAAAGTACCTGGACTATGGGTTAGGGTTGCGCGAAGGTTAATCGTACACCTTCATGGAGGTATTGAAGGGTGGAATAAAGGGTAGACTGACAGAGCCCTAAGGCTTAGTGACCTGCGTGAAAGTAGGGGTAGAGGGTATAAACCAACATCATGACCATCTTAGGGTGTGGAAACTTGGTTCTAGCATCTCCCCATGCTACTTCGGGTGAGACTTCGGTCCACTTTCCGCGAGCTGATACCGGAAGGGCCAGTAGTGTAGGGATTTGTTTGGATGACTAACGTTGAACCTGGGCAGGGCCCACAAAGCCAACAACATGTCATGATGAACCATGTGGTGGTCATTTTGTAGGGAAGAGGAAAACATATAAGGTCTTAAATCAAGGCTACTATTGGCCATCACTATTAAGAGATTCAAAGACTTATGCTAAAAGATGTGATAGCTGTCATAGAATAGGTAGACCTGTAGTTTCAGATGAAATTCCATTGAAGCCGCAAGTACTGATAGAGCCATTTGAACAATGGGCTCTTGACTTTCTGGGTTCTATCAACCCACCATCAAATGGTAAGAAGTACATCCTAGTATGTCCTGACTATGTAACAAAATGGGCAAAGGCTAAAGCAATGAGAAAAGAAATAGAAACTGGAGTAGTTCCTTTTCTTTATCAATAAATATTTGTAAGATATGGAGTTCTAGGGTAGATTGTCACAAATCAAGGGACACAATTCAACTCCAAGATTTTTTGAGACCTAATAGAGAAATACAAGATCAAGCATAGGAAATCAACACCATACCACCCACATGGAAATGGAAAAGTTGAATGAACAAAAAAATTACTTGAGAACATTATGACAAAGACAATGAACATGCATAGAAAAGATTGGTCAGAGAAGCTGAATGAAGCACTATGAGATTATTGGATAACATGGGAAAATACTACTAGATTTAGCCCATATCAACTTGTTTATGGAAAATAAGTCTTGTTGCCAATTTAATTTGAGATCCCTACATATAAACTTGCAACATAATTGGGATTGGACCTGACAGAAGCACAACAATAGAGGATCATATAACTTAGTGAACTAGACGAGATCATAAAACAAGCTATGGAACATACATCTCTAGTTCAACAACAAAGAAAAATGGCATGATGAATTCATTAAATATAAAATATTTCATAAAGGAGACTGGGCACTACTTTTTGACTCTAAGTTCAAAGATTTCAAAGCAAAATTTACTACTCATTGTCTTGGGCCATATGCAATAGAAGAAATGTTTGACAATGGAGCAGTAAAGATAAAGACAATTGATGAGGCAACAAATTCTTTTCTGGTTAATGGCCATAGACTAAAAGTTTATCATAGGCCTATAAACATAGAAGACTTTATGAAAACAGTTTCAAAAGACAATGATACAAAAGTATTGGAAAAGCATAGAAATATGCCTTCCCTACTTCCAGAAAAATAAGAAATAAAAGTTAAAAAATAATAAAAGAGTTTGGTTGTGAAAATACAGGATACTCGCACAATACAAACTCGAATTCATATCGGAAAACCAACATGTTTGGCCAATATGAATTCTTTTTCATGTTTTCCTTTCAATTTTTGTTTTTACAGGATCATTCTCCAAAACTTAAAAGACTTGAGGACAAGTGTCAAGATAAGCAAGGGGGGAATTTTCATAATAAATCAACAAACCATGAAACAATTTGATATCAAGCAGCCGTTTATCAGAAGGGACCTAAAACAAACATCATAAAAAAGTATCAGAAGGGACCTAAAAACATCATCATTAACATATATAGAAGTTACTTGAATCAAATTAACGTCAAAGGGACCTGAAGCAACTACAAACATCTATCTAAAATCCAGTATTGAGAAGAATTCATTTTGAAAAGTCAAGTGATGACAAAAGA
Source organism: Pinus taeda (assembly GCA_000404065.3). NCBI lineage: Eukaryota > Viridiplantae > Streptophyta > Pinopsida > Pinales > Pinaceae > Pinus > Pinus taeda. The sequence continues at coordinate 16,574 of APFE030054508.1, forward strand.
GTAATGAGCCATCAGATCAAAGGAAAGTATTGTAAGTTTAGATTTATTTTAAAGCCTTTGATTTAGAATTTTTTTCCTAAGATTGATAATTTAGTTTAAAAACTTGAATATGAAAATTCCTAGGCATAAACATTATATCATTACCCTACACATTTATTCATTCATTATTCCACTATACATTCACATCTCCACCATTTATATACATTATACCTATACATTTATTCATTCATTATTCTACCATACATTCATATCTCAACCATATCATTTATAAATTTTGACTAATCTGGTTAACCACATCTCCTTCCTTTTGATTGTCTATACCACCAAGAAAGATTAAGTTATGGATCTATAAAATTAAACTCATAAAGTTAGTATCATTGTAAAGAAATGTGATTTAAAATGACCTAAAACTATGGTCATTTTAAAAATACATAAGCGCATATGATAAACAAAGGAAAATAAAACATGAGCGCATATGATAAACAAAGGACAAATGACAATGATAAAAACACAACAAGCAAAGGTGCACATAATGGTATGGTATGAGTATACTAAATGTGTTGAAGAAATGCGTTGAGGGCATGTATTGAAGACATGAGTATAGTGCATACAACATAAATCATAACCTAAGGTCCTAATTCAACAAATGTCAAATGAGTACACAATCATAAATCATGTTGTGACAACATTTGAAAGTCGACATTAAAGTGATAAATAAAAAACGGTCAAATTTTCAAAGAAATGCTCTACGATCATCATTGCTCATTCACTCCGAAAATACAGTGAATTCACGCAGTCCTGAGACGTAGAAGAGCTAGTCCTAAGTCGTAGAGAAGAGGTACTCCTGGCCATAGAGAATGCGCTGTCAAATCTTACATAAACTCAGAGCCATAGAGAAATCATTGAGCTGTGGAAATTGTGAAAAGAGCAGCATAGAAACCATGTGCAGTGTAGGAAACAAGGGAAGAACGGAGAAATAAGAAGAGGCACGGAGAAATAAGGGCAACATCGAGCAGTATGGAGAGTTAAAGAGGAGTTTAATGGTGTTTCGAAGAAGGCTTTGCATCAAGCTCCAAGCTAAGCTATCAATTACGCAAATATTCCCTTGAATTACGCAGAGAACTCCCAATTAAGGTAAGCATTGTTCCCTCAGCAATTAAATGAAAACGATTTGGAAAATTGAACTCATATTTAGTTGAAATTTGTCATATGAGACTTCAGTTCCAGAATGTTTTCTATTTGTTGTCTTTAAAATCATTTGCCACCTGTAAGAGATAATGATTTCTTGACATGATAGGGAAGCAATTTTAATTAAACTATATGACTAACAGGAAGAGAAGTCATTAACACAGAGTTCTCAACAAAGTTCTTCTTCTAGTTCAGGTATCAAATAACGATTTCTTCATGCAAACTTAGTTAAAATATTTGTGTAATGGATGTTTATAGTATGCATGTTTTAGAACAAAGGAATTATTTTTCCTTTCTTTCTCATACTTTGCAGAAGTAAATTTTGCAAAACGAAGTGAAAAAAACATGATTTGAAAGACAGTGAGGGAATTTACAGTGAAAATCTTTTATGCTTTGGGTTTTTACACAGTCAGTTTTTTTTTTCCTTCATTCAAAAAACGGAAAAATTGTAGCAGAAGGCAAAATACGCAGAAATTGAAGAGTTCATTTGTTTTCTTTTACAACTAGGGAGGACTAGTAAGTAAATTTACCAAAAATTCTTGTTGCATATTTTGCTGCCATATATATTTTTATGAGGTTATTTATGGGACAAGGATATATTGAATGGCATACAAAACACATGGCAACAAAAATGGAACCTAGAGAGTTCAAACTAGAAAATTGGAGCAAAGATGCAGTGGAAAAGTTGTTTTAAGAAGGATTACTTGAATTCCTAAGAAAATTTAATGGCCATAATGACAAGATTACACAAAACTTCATCAAAATTTTTGAAAAAAGGCAAACCAAGGTGGGTGACCTTCCCATATCAATAAACCCAACATTTATATCTCAGGATTTAGAACTCCCTTTGGAAGGGGAAGAATATCATAAGGGGTTTCATTTCAAGGAGAAAGGTTGGACCTTTTTCCTAGAAAAACAGAGGAAAGGCACGTTTGATAGATCAAAAGGAATTCAAAGGGGCTGGTTCAAGGAGCCTTGGTCCAAATTAGTTCTAATCATCCAAAGATATTTCACTTGTGACAATAGGCACAACCTAGTTTATCTTTATCATATAAAACTGCTACAACATATTAAAGGAGATTGCAAAATCAACATCCCTTACTTCTTTTCAAGGAGTTTGATTAAAATGATAGAAGGAGCCAAAAACAAACCGAAAGCTCAATACCATTGTGGGTTGATTAAAATACTTGTTCAATATCAAGTGAGAAACAAAGGGACACCTTGTAAGGAGTTCTTGGCCAAAAATAACTTTGAATAACGGGAAATAGGGAGTGAAGAAAGTCTTGAGCAGCTACATATTACAAAAAACATTATGAATTCCTCTTCATATCCTAGAACAAGATCTAAAAAGAAACAAGATAGTGTCATGGCAGAAAAAGAAAAATCATTTTTGTCTATCCCAAGGAAACCAAGAAGGAGATCACAAGAAAGATCAAGTAACCAAGAGAAAGAACCAGGACTAGAGATTGTTGAGAAAGAGCATCCACACATATGAAAGGAAATTGATGAAATCAAACAAAGATTGGAAAAGGGAGTTCAGGAAGAGAATATGGAAAAGGGCTCTTATTTTGAGGATCCTTGGATAGAAGCCACTTCATCACATACGTATGCTAAAGAGGTAAGAGAAGAGTTGCACAATGAGGAAGATCTGAAGAAAATAACATAGTTGACTAATGAGATAAGGGATAGTAAAATTATGGAAAGATACTTGAAGAAGGAAAACAAGATGTACAAGGAAAACAACAATAAAATGGCCAAAGAGAATAAGAAATTGGAAAATCAATTCAAGAAGCTTGAAACTCAAAACATGCTCATTTCAAAACAAGCTTATAGATGGCTAAAAGATAAGAAACCGTGGCAATACAAATATGAAAAAGAAAAGGTAAAAGCTGCCATCTATAAAGCAAGGGAGCATGATGGCATTGACATTTTACTTCAAGCTGCACAATAAGATACTACAGGTACTGGTATAGGTTCAACAGGGACATCAACACTTAGAAGGTCAAAGTGAAGGAAGTAAGAATTGTAGAAATTTTGAATAATTTACCACATATTCAATAGAGATTATCCTGATCATGTACTATTGCGGAAAACATACACAATACATAAGCTCCTCTACGTTGATCATCAATATAGCAGCATCAATAACAATAAAACATCAAGAGCATTCACACATTAACACAGTATGTATCCCGGGGAAAGCATCTCGCTAAAAACCCCAACTATCTGTATATTAATGATTGAGTCATGTAACATTACACAGCATAATACTTCTCACAAGTATCTCCACCTCTGTTACACACAATACAGCTCAGATCTGAATCAATCACTGGCTCAA